>JAOVYV010000050.1:4647720-4659854 GCA_025674545.1 Hassar affinis
AGTTTGGAGGTCTGTAGTGATTGACTCTGCAGAAAGTTAGTGACCTCTGTGCACTATGTGCCTCAGCATCCACTGACCCGCTCTGTCATTTTACGTGGCCTATCACTTTGTGGCTTATAACACCACCGACAGGTGACTGTGGAATATTTGTAGTGAGGAAATTTCAGGACTGGACTTGTTGCACAGGTGGCATCCTATCACGGTACCATGGTGGAAGTCACTGAGCTCCTGAGGGCGAGCCATTCTTTCACAAATGTGTGTAGAAGCCTACGTTCTTGATTTTATACATCTGTGGTCATGGAAGTGATTGGAACACCTGAATTCAATGAGTTGGATGGGTGAGTGAATACTTTTGGCAATATAGTGTATTTTGGTGGCACAAGTGGGACCTACACATTAGGCAGGTGGTTTTAATGTTATGGCTGATTGGTGTATGTGACTGACTAATGTAATTGATTAAATATTAGTTATAATTCATTGACTGAGACACATTAACAATTACACATCGGTTCTTTTCCTTTTTTTATTTGACGCACAACTTTAAAAAGTTAACACATTCTTTGGAAATACAAATGGTTGACAAGTTGTGCAAAAATACACAAAAGCAAGGAAAGGGGTTGGGGTAGCCATCAAATTATTCTTCGTATTACATGATTACTGTAGGCAAATCATAACCACAACTTCTGGAGCTCAATCAGCACATGGTAATCATGGCGGTTGGTTCTTCCACATGGTCTCACTCCAGACTGAACAGTTCACGCCTCCTGATAGCTTCTGACAAGCAGCCACATGAGCAGAACTGTGATCAGCACGATCATGAAGTTCAGAAAGAGTTCCTGTGTGGATCGTTCCATCTCTACCAGATGAGGTTGGGTGCGGATACGAGGGCCGGAACAGTACTAAAGGATAAAGCGGGGACAAGATTAAGTTTTTATCTGAACATGAAGAAAGATCAAGATGAGAGTATTAGCTCTGTTTTCTACCGGATCTGGAAACTAACTTTACATCAGGTATCTGGACTCAAGCTGTGCAAACCTGCAATAAAGGAAGTTTAAACTAAATTTAATTTGGAGCAAAAAAAGATAAAAAATAGATTAAAAACTTTTAAATCTGGTAATGTTCATACATTCAGGGCAAACATTCATAATGTACAACAAATTGTTTTCTGACATTTAATGTCCAAAAGCAACCTTTGGCATGGAAAAGCTGCTATATAAATAACAGTAATGATGAAGATTTATTTTGTGCAATCTCCATTTTTTCCCACCGTGCAGGAGCCACACCCACATTTAAACGCAACAATCATCCTCAAGTTTCAAGTTCTCTTCTCTCATCTGTCCAACTGTTTCACACTGACAGCTCTCTGGCATTGTTTCACAGTTACATAAAGCAGACACACACAAACACACACACACGTACACGTACACAGTAGACCTATTTAGTGACCCCATATAATGATAAAAAATAAATAATAAAAATAACATTTTTTATTGAATATTTAAAGAATAATAGCAGTATTAATGTTTGTATAATTGGTCAAATACTGCAGTTGCTGATTAACATGATTTAAAATAAACAACTGAATAATAATAATACATTTTGAGGGATTATAAACTGTTCTTCAAAATGCATTCAAACTTGGTCCAGATTTTTTTAGAATTTCTTTTAGCCCAAATAATCACAAATACCACAAAAGCAAGAAAGCATGCAGATTTTTAAAGCACAGACAGAACTTTGTGTAGATAACAACTGAGACATAGCACTCCATCAGCAAGATAACACACCTGCACAGGTGAATGCTTACCTGCTGAGAGACTTCTTGGGCCAGTCAGTCAAATAGAAACAGAAATCTTTCTTTTGCGTGTTAGGTCCTTTTTTTCTCTTATCTCTTATCTTGTGTAGAACTCTGCGTCACACTGCAGCTCTGCAAAACATCTCTCCCTAAAAGTACTGATGAAGCACCTCCCAGATCCTCATGTCACTGAGAAATTATCAAAGACTACTGCCAAGAGGAATTATGTTCGGTGTGTGTGTGTGTGTGTGTGTGTGTGTGTGTGTGTGTGTGTGTGTGCTTACATATTTATAGTGTTACACTTGGACAGAATTAAACTGATGAAATAATTCTACTGTAGATTTCTTTTTTTTCTGAGAAACTGATAACGTGATGTCCTATTATATAGTCTTCATTAAAACCACTGTGGTGTTACCATTGAAGTTGGTGTAACAAAAACATAAAGCCATTCAAACAAAAAAATAAAAAAGCACAGAAACACAAGAGCTTTGTACAGAAATATACACAAAGATTCACATTCCAATCTACTCCAGCCCCATACATGGATTTTGTAAGTCTGGAAGTCCAAAACTTTTTCCTGTTAAGGCAAGCTGCACTAGCGTCATCTCAGGGATTCATATTATATATTTCATTCTGTATATTTTCATCACATTTTCCCTTCCTCTGCAATATTTAACTTCTAATGTGATAAATATTAGAAGTTATATCAGATTAGCAGTATTACATTCTAATCTGATAAATATAAGTAACAGATCTGAATTCTAAATGAACATGTAACAGAACAGCGTTATTGCATAATAAAAGAGGATCATGAAATAGAAGAAAAGGGAGGGGCATTTAGGGTTCTGGGTGTTTCTAATTCTCAGGTTCAAATGATTGGGATTATTTTAGAACAGTAACAATTTTGTCATTTATTGTTATTTGTTTATTTTTGTCTAATGATGTGTTTTGTCAAATATGAAGGGGTTTATTATGTAGAATTACGGTCTTATGAAAAACAGTTATAGGTACTGTAAAAATGCATTATAATATATATTTTTCAAGCACATTGAAAGTTGCTGATGAAATGTGAAGATGTCCCAGAGATGGTCATAGGTAGGTGAAATGCATCAGGCTAAAACTTTATCATCTCCTGTTTCTCAGTTCTATATTTAACAGTTCTATTTGTTGTGTCATGCCCAAGCTTAGAGAAACATTTGCCTTCCTGAGAGATTTTAAAGTTACATGTTTCACTGATTTTTAATACAATTTCTAATCATAATTTAGGTTTTAAAAATGATTTCTGATGGGAAAACAGGCATCACCAGGACATTTCAAACAAAGCAGATTATTAAAGTTTTCCTTCTAAAAAGATCTCTAAACACAGAAATAAAATCCATCTCTAGAAATAACAACAAATTAGGAAGAAATGTAGAAATGATAGGTCCAGAATTTCTTGTCATAAATGGATGTATTCCTCCTGGCATGGAGCACAAACTGCAGTCTTTAGAATGATCCAGAAGGTCTGGCACCTTTACTAACAGCTGTTCATATCACTGACCCAGATAAAGACTGAAAATAGACTTTACATGATTCCTCACTGTCAGACTCTAAAAGCGTTCATGCAAATGTTCAGTTTTAAGATGTTTTATGTTGTCTTTTATTCGGGTTGTTTCTGATGTCTTACTGTTCAAGGCTGTTATTGATGTTTTCTGATTGGAGTTTTAAAATGAGTTCCTTTCCGTATTAGGAAGTGAAAGTGTGCCATTGTGCATGTTGTTCTTGTTTCATTGTCTGAAGTAAGTGTAGGACAGTGACAAAGATTAAACACACACACACACACACACACACACACACACACACACACACACACAGCTCTGCCCTGGTAACAGGACAATCTCAGCACGTCCGCACTGTAATCTCATATACACAACCTGGCACACAGGTGCAGAAGTGGCACGTAGTTCCTGTAACACTAGTCAGCAACAGAAAAAGTTTGCATGTAGGAAACCTGGAGCTGCAGAAAGAGGAAACACTGACGGTAAAAAAAGAAAAGAAAAAAAAGCTGCACTCCTGTTGCAGTGGAGCATAAATTTTACATGTGAACTTTGTAATAAATGTATATATGATGGGTTAACTGGGGTTTTACATGGTGAAGGGGGTACACCATACATGGTGAGGGGTGGGAAGAGGAAAGAGAGCAACACATTTGTTGTTAAAGGCTTCAGATGCCTGTCTTAAGCTCACTAGTTTTATTTCACTGTCAACAGCACCATGTTCTAATAATGTCTTAGTATTTTTATTAGCCAAAACAAATTACTCACTCATATTCTATCCCAGTTATCCTACTTCTGTGTTGTGGGGGTGCTGGAGACTATGCCAGCACTCATTTGGAAGAAGGCATGGAAACACCCTGGACAGGTCTCCAGTCTATCTCAGGACAAACATATTTACACACACACTTACACCTACAGGCAATTTATATCTCTAGTTCACCTGTAGCCACAGTATCATGACTGTGTTTGGGTAGTCTTATTTGCTTCTGAAGGAAGAAAGGAAGATAATGCCATGCCAAGATAATTCAACATTTCATCACCATTTAAAGCAATGCACCATTCTGGTGTTACAATATATACTGGGGCTAATATAATATAATATAATATAATATAATATAATATAATATAATATAATATAATATAATATACAGTAGAGACTGTTATTTTACAGTGCATCTACTGTACTTTATTTTAACTGTATTTTACTGTATATTGAATTACAGTAGATACACTGTAAAATAACTATTTTATGGTAATTATACAGCTCATGTACTGTAATATAACTGTATATTAATGCACATTGGATTACAGTATAACAGTAGAGTAATGTTTTTCTACAGCAATTCTACAGTATATGCAAGCATGTTGCTGTTTATTTACAAATGCTACTTTCTTATTTAATTCTTATAAAATCCCCAGAAGAAAAATAGAATTCCAGAAGGATACACATTAAAGCAAATATTGCTGGAGTTTATTTAGTCTCCTCAATTATTTGTACATCACATTTGAAACTACCATTACAAAAGGTCGGAAATTTGCCAACTAGCAAGCTAAAAGCCCAATAATTATGCATGCAAAACAATATTGACTTCTGTTGATATGAGGGCATAAATGTAATGTTAACAGCCACCTCCTTTTTGTCACCCAGTGAGCCGTTTGAGCAGTTTAATAAAAGGTTTCTCCATGAATATAAACTTTACCCCACAATCAATATGATGTTAATGTATAGTGACTGGAAGTGTAAAGGTAAGATGGTGCTTATTTCAACAGCTTGACAGAAAATATTTTATTATACTGATAAATTAACAGTTATCTATTGTTATTTGTTAACTCATCACATTACTGTTAATTTACATGCGTGAGTCATGGTTATTTAACAGTATTTTACAATTATCATAAAATACAGCAAAATGCTAATCCACATGTACTAATCCAAATGTAGATCCACAGTACATTTACATCAATTTGTTACAGTGTATAATAAAATATTTCAGATATGCTGAATTAAAAAACATCATCTGCTTAAAATATTATATATTATATTATAATCTATATCATATAATATTTTAAGCAGCTGATCTTTAATTCAACAATGTCTGAAACTTAAGACTGATGTACAGTAGCAGACCAAACTCGTTATGTCTGTCTTGCATAAATTTAACAATTACTTTCATACAGTCATACTAACTGGGATTGATGTTGATAAATATGAGTGGACAAAAGGGCGAGAATGAGCAAGTATTTTAAGTATTATATGAGTATTTTTCACTGGTTTGTTCATGGTTATATAGCCACTGTAAGAAAACACAGGATGAATTGCCTAAGGTGCTCTTTTTGTTGTCCAGGTTTAGAATACTGTAGTTTCAACATGGCACTGGTAACACTGTTGCATAATTATGTAGCCTAGTTTAAGTGAACTCAGCTTCTCTTAACACCACTGTTGTAATTTCCTGATAAAAGTTGAAAAGTCCTAACGAATATTTCTTCACATCTTTTCTTGACCTCATGACGTTTTTCCATTCACATCAAGGAAAAGTGTCTAGGAAAGGATATAAGGTGTCCACACAGAAAGGACCCTGACCACCCAGCTTGTGAATTGCACCCAGGCCCTTCCTGATATGAGGCGACACTGCTCCACAGTGCCACCTAGCAAAAACATCATACAAAATACAACTGCATCCAGATTACAAATAGAAACAATATAAATAAATGTAATTATTCTTTATTACTGCAGGGAGACCTTGTGTAGATGTCAGGTATTCTTGGAAGTGGATGCATATGCAGGTGGTATACCTGTATCACATACAAAACAACCAGAGCAGGAAAGATAAACCTGAACTAAAAATACTGGAGCAGGAGTAGCTACGAAATTAAATGCAATCAAAGGTACACACAACACTACAAACAACAATAGACACAGACACAGAAACCAGAACCTAAATTCAATTCAACTTTATTTGTATAGTGATTTTAGTGTATAGTAATGTCACAAAGCAGCTTTACAGAAATCAACATTCTGGATATTCATTCATTCATTCATTCATTCATTCATCTTCTTGGCCATTTATTCCTTTTCAGGGTCACAGGGGAGCCGGTGCCTAGCTGGCCACATAGGGCGCAACGCAGGAACAACCCTAGACAGGGCAGGAAGTTAGTTTCCTGTTTCAATTTCAGATGTAACAAACCTCTGCATCACACACTGAGTGTAAAATGCATTTGGAATCAAAGTCGACCCATATTCAACTAAAGCTTCGATTTACAAAGTCTGAATCAGAGTGGGAATTATTCACCCAGTCTATCACCATAACTACTGATTCCTGACATTTTACAGAAGTGTATTACAGTGTATTACTACAGAGTATTAATCACATAATTATCACATAAGAATCACATGATTCTTTGTGGTTTTTCTCTAAGGGTGCTATGGTGGACCATTTCAGGATGAGAATCACTTTATTATCAAGGTGAATTTGCATGTACTAGAATTTCGACTTGGTAGAATTGATGCATGTAGATGGACAACATATACTAACAATGCAGATAATAAAAACATTATAAATACAAACACTACAACTATGAGGACACAGTTAAAGCAACACAAACTATACAAACGCTACATACTGTGGTGGATGGGGCCAGAGAGGTGCCAATACTTTGTGCATCGCAGCAGATGGAAATTGGTCCAGTAATGACGTAGTCTGAAGCTATTGGACAGCCTAGAGGTGAACTTGTTTTAACTTCTTGCGCGCAGAGCCGTGAAATGCGTGAATATTACAGGTGGGCAAACGGTTCCTGCCGTTCCTCTGTAAATCAGATGATTAAATTAACGGCATGTTATTAAATTAACGGCATATCATAAGATGACGAATTAACGGAATATGTGGTTCCCGATTTTGTACCACCGGTGCAGTTCGGCAGTGTGCTCTCCAAGTGCAGGCCCATGTCTAGTGCCATGACTCGGTTCCAGTTTAGCCACAAGAGCGCACGGAAAGCGCAGCAACAATCAGATGTGTGACTGCCTCTGATCCATAAAAAGCATCCCCTTGCATGCCTACCGGAACTCGGACGCAGCCACGTCCAAACCCCCCACCACCCACCCCCGGATTAAATTCAGCACTGTGCGTTCTCGGAAATTAGTACAGGAGCCGCAGTCTTGACAACAGCCAAGGGTTTTTTTTAATAGCTAGTTTTAAACAGTGAAGACGCTCTGCTGTCCGTGTCTTATTTCCCACCACAGGCTTTATTTAATGTAATGACTTAAATGATGGCATGTTCTCAAAAAAGCACATGGAACTCTGGGTAACCAGGTGCGTTTCTCTCTGTTGTGCAGGTATGGTACTGTCTGATGCCTTGCAGCCCAGAATCTGAGGCAGAGAAGGAGACTCAGGAAAACTTCTGCAGGAGGCAGTGAGTGTGAGAGATCTGAGTCAATTCAGCATTTAGGTGTTAGCAGTGGAAACGTAAAAAGCATCTTTAAGACACTAAATTGTGAACTGATTTTGAGTTGATGAACCCTGAAATGGGAAGTGAAGAGTTTACGATTCCAGAACTACAGAGCCCGTAAGGTGATGTGGTGGTTGTTTTTAACAAGGTGTGTCCTCAAAATAATGCATTGAAGCCACAAGATAAAACAAACCCAATTTCCAGAAAAGGTGGGACACTTTCTAAAACTGCAGTAAAAACTGAAATCTGTAATTTGTTACTTCACTTGAATGTTTATTTAACAGACAAATGGACAAAAAAAAGATTTTCAGTGTTTTCAATGATGAATTTCTATTTGTTACATAAAAACAAATTTAGAAATTGATGCCTGCAGCACACTCAAAGTTGGGACAGAGGCAAAATAAGACTGAAAAGGTTGTACAAGTAACACTGGAAGGTTCCACAATTTTCCGCAGTTTAACAGGTGAGGCTTCTCCCAAAATCCCTACAGTGCCAGCACACCAATAGCTCCCTCACCAGTTTCTTTGAAAATGTTTTACTTTTTAATCTCCACCACAGCACTGTCCACTGTGGAACACTGAGAGATTTTTGGTGGTGTATGCTTCCCCAGGATGAGCTCCATGCACTCTTGGCTTGGAGGTTGGTTGGAGTTGAAAGCTGGATGTGTTGTTTTAACTCCTAGCAGGTAATACAATTGTAATACAATCCTACAATCCGCTCGTGCTGTGTCCAGAAATGCTGGGTATGTTTGCCGGATCATGGTGCTGATTTCCACTGCCAGCAACCTCACTTGCTCCCCATGCCGGTGTCAGGGTGTATAGGGTGTGGGCCAGTCCCTTTCTGGGTTAGTCTCTGTGCCAGCTATGCTCACTACATGTACCAAGAATTCCTTGGGTGTAGATTTGCTGACTGAATAGCCTGGAATAATTGTTCTATGTGCCACAGCTCATCCTCATATCTAGGGACATGGTCTAATGCATCATCCAGGTACACAACATGCCAGTTTTTGTGTAAGCCAGCTAGCACTTGCTCCATTAGCTGCACAAAATTTGCTGGAGCGTTACAGAATTTTGTGCCAAGCATGAACGTCATCTTCTCTTTCACCTCTGGGACTATCACCACTTGATTCTACACTGCTTTGCTGCCACAGATCCCTTTACCCAGCTTAATATGCTTTTTGCCCATTCTCAAAGTCCATGCATGTAAATCCAACTCAGCCCAACAGCTGCTAGAAAATCCAAACCCAGAATACAAGGGTCCTGAATAGGTGCCGGCCAAAATCTGTGTACTCTGTGTAGGCCCTCAATCATCGGCAGTAGCAGTTTCTTTCCCTGCATGCTAAAAGTTGGGACAGACACACTAACACTGGTGACTTTAGCTGCATGTCACCAGCTCGGTTGACCCTTATATCATTGTGGGAGCTCCCAGCATGCAGCTGGGAAGCTTGGAGCTGGGGAGTTGCAGTATCCTGCTAAGCTGGATACTCCCCAGTTTAGTGTGTATTTCTGTGTCTCTTCCCATTGATGTACATGTATGATTACTGTATGGTTTGCTCCCTGTGTTTTAAGCACATATAACTCAAACTATTCCTATTTAATCTACACAATTTAAAGATCTTTTACAAGCTTTGGGCATGTTTGAAGAGGTGCTGGTGAGCCTTCTTGACAAGGCTGGAGGTGATGGTAGTCCAGGACAGGTCCTCTGAGATGTGGATCCCCAGGAACTTGAAGCTGGGGACACATTTGACACATTACCTCCTCCCTGTAGGGCATTTCATCGTTGTCACTGATGAGGCCAATCACCATGGTGTCGTCAGCAAACCTAATGATTGAATTGGATCCATACACAGGTCTGCAGTCATGGGTGAAAAGTAAGTAGAGGAATGGGCTCAGCACACAGCCCTGTGGTATGCCCATGTTAAGTGTATTGGTGGTGGAATAGGTGTGGCCTGTCAGAAAGTCCTTGATCCAGTAACAGAGGGAGGTGTTGACGCCTAGATCTCTATGTTTTGTGACTAACTTGGAAGGAATGCTGAGCTGAAGTCAACAAACTGCATTTGTGAGTATGTGTCATTATTGTCCAGATGTGAGAGCACAGAGTGCTATGGAGACTGCGTCCAGAAGATCTTTTCATTCCTGTAAGTTGTGAGCTGGGGCCTCCATGGATTGGAGTCAGATTGAGATCTGGGGGATTTGGAGGCCAAGTCAACACCTAAAACAATTTGTCATGTTCCTCAAGAAGGGTTGTACTTGGGCTTCAACAATGTTTAGGTAGGTGATACGTGCCAAACATAAATGCCAGGACCCACAGTTTCCCTGCATAACATTGTCCAGAGCACACTGCCTCTTTCGGCTTGCCTTCTTCCCGTAGTCCTGGTGTCATGTCTTCCCCAGAATACTAACACACACACGGCCATCCACTGTAAAACAAAACATGATTCATCAAACCAGGCCACCATATTGTATTGCCCTGTTGTCCAGTTCTGATGCTCACCTGCCAATTACAGGGATTTTCAGCAGTTGATGAGTCAGCTTGGGCACTATGACTGGTCTGCAAGTATGCAGCCCCATATGCAGCAAGCTGTGATACACTGTGTGTTCTGACTCCTTTCTGTCATAATCAGCATTAACCTTTTCAGCGATTTGTGCTACAGTAGCTCATCTGTTGGATTGGACCACATGGGCTAGGCTTCACTCCCTGAGACTTGGGTGCCAATGACCCTGTCAGCAGCTCACAGTTTGTCCTCCATTGGACCACTTTTTGTAGGTACTAACCACTACATACTGGGAACACCACACAAGATCTGCTTTGGAGAGGCTCTGACCCAGTCATCTATAACAACTTGGCCCTTGTCAAAGTCACTCAGATCTTTATAGTTTTTCTGCTTCCAGCTTCAGCTTTGAGAACTGACTGTTCACTTGCTGCCTAACATATCCCATCCCTTGACAGGTGCCATTGTAACAAGATAATCAGTGTTCTTCACATCACCTGTCAGTGGTTTTAATGAATGGTATATATACACACACACACACACACACTATATTGCCAAAAGTATTCACTCACCCATCCAAATAATTGAATTCAGGTGTTCCAATCACTTCCATGGCCACAGGTGTATAAAATCAAGCAGCTAGACATGTAGACTGCTTCTACAAACATTTTGAAAGAATGGGTCGTTCTCAGGAGCTCAGTGAATTCCACCGTGGTACCGTGATAGGATGCCACCAGTCCAAGTCCAGTTGTGAAATTTTCTAATTAATAAATATTCAACTGTCAGTGGTATTATAACAAAGTGGAAGTGATTGGGAATGACAGCAATTCAGCCACTAAGTGGTAGGCCAAATAACAGTGGGGTCAGTGGATTCTGAGGCGCATAGTGTGCAGAGGTTGCCAACTTTCTGCAGAGTCAATCACCACAGACCTCCAAACTTCATGTGGTCTTCAGATTAGTTCAAGAATAGTGTGTAGAAAGCTTCATGGAATGGGTTTATTCTATTCTCAGTCCAGCAGTTACAATGAGGGGTTTAAAAACTTTGGCAGCACTCCAGTGTCTGATCCACTCACACCAGTACAACACACACTAACACAACACCACCACATCCGAGTCACTGCAGTGCTGACAATCATCCACCACCCAAATAGTACCTGATCAGTGGGGGTCCTGACCACTGAATGAGAGCATAAAAGGAGGCTAACAAAGTCTACAGAAATATAGATGGATTAGAATCTCTATATGTAAAACTACAAAGTTTACTTTTATGGTCAGTAGAGCTGATAAAATGGACAGTGTGTAGATACAAGGAGTTGGTTATGCCTGATTGGTATATATGTATGGGATTTTACTACAGCTGAACTGATTGACATGACTGTGAGTGGAGACTCAGGGACAGTATCAGGTTCTGCATTGGGAATGTGGAGAGCTGGAGCAGCAGGTAGTAATGCACCAGAGAGCGCCCTCTGGTGGACAGATGCTGGTAATTGCTCATGTCAGGCACTGGATTAGGTCCACTACTGGCATTGGGGAAAATGGAGGATGGATGCATTGTTCTCGATTCTCCCTGTAAAAAAGAGCTGAAAAAATTCAGCAGGAAACTGATCAAGAAGCCTTAATGAAGTTATGGCCTACCAATAAATGTGGAAAATTGCTAGCGGTGTATCAGTTAGCATCACCCTAACTTTTAGTCATTGTCTGAATTTTTGAAAAATTGTTTATGTTTAAAAATCAGACATGGTACTTTCTAATGTCACATGAAAAGAAAATTAAATATTCTTAAATATCAGAATCAGAATGTCAGTCAGTCATTATCTGTACCGCTTATTCCCAGTTACGGGGTCACGGGGGAGCCGGTGCCCAGCCGGCAACT
>JAOVYV010000050.1:4701471-4712220 GCA_025674545.1 Hassar affinis
TAAGTACATAACTCCACGTGTTCATTCATAGTTTTGATGCCTTCAGTGAGAATCTACAATGTAAATAGTCATGAAAAGAAAGAAAATGCATTGAATGAGAAGGTGTGTCCAAACTTTTGGCCTGTACTGTATATATATTCTTTAATAAATTCAAATGCCTTAATTGTTGGTTATTTGCTGTGGTGTAAGAGTAATAAAATGTGGGGACATGCAGTTATAGGAAAATACTTCAGGCTGGCAACAGTAGCTCCACTTCATCACAGCACTCAGGCCTTCATTATGTTGTTACGTGATCTGTGGTGTTTTCTTTCTCACATGATTTTTACATTATTAGGGTCACATTGTAGCCTTCTCATTCATATTAGCCGGCTGTGTAATTATCTCTCTAAACAGTGGATGCTGTTTAATAAAAGCCTGGTTGTGTTTTTATTTCTTTTAACAGTGTTGTTTTTATTGTGATTATGATGTGTGTGTGTGTGTGTGTGTGTGTGTGTGTGTGTGTGTGTGATATAAAACACCGCAAGGAAACCTGATGGACACAAACCTTCTTCCTGACGCTTTATCTTTGACACAGGAAGTGGCTGAGGCTCGAATGTGAGCCAGGACACACAGTTACACCCGTTAACCTTCTTTTTATGTTTTCTCCACTTTTCATCTTAGATGAGGACGAACGTGCCGTCGTGGTGTGACCGGATCCTGTGGAAGTCTTATCCAGAAACACACATCGTCTCTAACTCCTATGGTAAACTATACCAAATATCGCTGTATGATCTGACAATGTAGCACTAACATGGTGATAAATTACAGCACGTGTCAGAGTGCCACATGATGCGTACTTTCATCATAGACACACGTCACCATTCCTCTGACGAGCCCCCCCCCCCGATGATATCATTTATCATAAAAATGTCTTTTTGTATCCTGATCTCATATTTTGCACTGTAACTTGTAGCTCTATAATGATGTTAATGTTGCTATTATGAATATTAAAAAACATTAACTTTATAATAACATAAGTGAATACTGTGTGTGTTTATATGTGTTCTCTCAGGTTGTACAGATGACATCGTAACCAGTGATCACTCACCCGTGTTTGCGACTTTCGAAGTGGGCGTGACCTCACAGTTTGTCTCGAAAAAAGGTGAGACCAAAATTCCAACCCTGATGATGATGATGAGAACTAAATAAAACCCATGCTTCCTGTATTACCTGTTTATACACTAGCTTTTCTTCTGCACAAAAGTTTTTATTTTTATCTCATCAGTAACTTTACTGTATTCATTAACAAACAAGCAACATACCAGGCGGTTTTAGTTTAGTGTTTATCCTGTTAGGGTTGCAGTAGCGTAGTGTTAGTTTTGCAAGAGTGCTGATCTTTAACTGTATGCTTTTTGATACTGTGATGCTGGTAATAATAATAATAATAATAATAATAACAATGTTCAGTCATCCTGCTCTGTGTTTTTCTTTGTTATTTTTGTGCCAATTGCACGCATAGAAACACTTACCCCTCTCTCTCTCTCTCTCTCTCTCTCTCTGTGTCTCTGTTCCTCTCATTTAGGTTTGCCTAAAACCACAGAGCAGGCGTATATTGAATTTGAGAACATCGAGGCCATCGTTAAGACGGCCAGTAGAACCAAGTTCTTCATTGAGTTCTACTCCACGTGTCTGGAAGGTAAAACAGTCAGTGGCTGGTGATTTACACACCCCTAACCATTAAAATGGTTGTTAAAATGGAAGTAATCTGTGGTGTGTGATGTGTGTTTAGATAACACACACAGTGTTAAGTTACTCTCTGCTTATAACGAGGTTTGTGATATAAATTTGTATTCACTTAGAAAATGAAAAAATTGGGAATTTTAAAGTAGGGTCTAACACACACACAGGTCTTTAAATAAACAGCTGTAATAAGAGCACTCCCTTGTGCACTATTCACAATGGAAGTGTTCTGTGTTTTTCAGTTCTGTTTTTCTCTTTCCCCTCTCACAGAGTTTAAGAAGAGTTATGAGAACGACTCTCAGAGCAGTGATAATATAAACTTCCTGCGTGTGAGCTGGTCCTCAAAGCAGCTGACCACACTGAAGCCCATCCTGTCCGACATCGAGTACCTGCAGGACCAACACCTGCTGCTCACTGTCAAATCCCTTGATGGATACGAGTCTTATGGTACAACAGTGTGCGTGTGTGTGTGCGCATGTGTGTGTCTGCGCACATGTGTGTTTGTGCGAGTGTGTGTGTGCGCATACATGTGTGTGTCCGTGTGTGTGCGTGTGTGTCTGGCCATAATTGAATTGAACATGTCATAACATGCCTATTTGCCCAATTCCCAGTTTCTTCTGTTTTTGCAAATTTGTCACAAGTAAGCGTTTCAGATCATCCCACTAATATTAATGTAAGAAAGACAACACAAGCAAACACATTTTGTGTTTTGCAGGTTTTAAATTATCAGTCCATTTATTGAAGATAAAGATTTATTAAAAATCTTATAACTGGTTGTGCCTCACTTGGCAGTAACAGCTGCAGTCCAGATGTAACTAGTGATGCTACATTGGACGGTTTCTGAGCATGAACTGCCTGTTTAAGGTCTTGCCACAGCATCTCAATGGGATTCATATCACTTTGACTTGGCCACCCCAAAATTTTTTATTTTGTTTCTTTTGAGTCATGAGGTGGACTTGCTTGTGTGCTTATGATCCTGGATCCTGCCAGTGCACTCTTGGTGAAATTTTGGTAGACCACTCCAGGTTCACCACTGTTCCAAGTTTTCTTCCTTGTGGACACTGGCTCTCACTGTAGTTCACTGGAGTCCCAGAGCCTTAGCAATGGCATTGAAGCCCTTTTCAGACTGGTAGATTTAAATGAATTTTTTTGCATCTGTATTCAAATCTATTTAGAATGTGGCATCATGCTGTTGTGATGTTTGGAAGATGTTTAGATTCAACAGGTTTGGCACTAATCATGCCTGGGTGTGCTTTGGGAAACTGAACCCAAATTAAGTTTTATTTGGTTAACTGGATTTTTCCTTCAATAAATGAAATGATTTAAAACAGCATTTTGTCTTTTCTTATCTTTGTCTAGTATTAAAAGTAGCCTGATGATCTGAAACATTCAAGTGTGGCAAATATGCAAAAAATTATAACATACAATACATGGACCTTGGCTAACCTTATAGAATAGATATTTGTCTGATCTACCTTTTATTGCTGTGTGTGTGTGTGTGTGTGTGTGTAGGAGAGTGTGTTTTGGCACTGAAGTCTATGATTGGCAGTACAGCCCAGCAGTTCCACACATATCTGTCTCACCGTGGTGAAGAGACTGGCAATATCCGCGGCTCCATGAGGGTCAGAGTGCCTTCTGAGAGAATGGGGACCAGAGAGAGACTCTATGGTAAGTGTGCGCGTGCGGTCTGGCCTTGCAGAATTGAATTGGATAAGTAAATTTTTCCCAATTTGCATTTTTCTGTTCTTTGATTTTTAGTCTTGAATTTTTTTTTGTTTCACTCAGATTCTGTTTCATTTTATTTACATACAGCTTTTAAAAGCTGACATCATCACAGCACAGCTTTACAGAGAACCAGATGTAAATTTAGATCCTAATGAACAAGCCAGAAGTGGCATTGTTGATGAAATCTCCTTGAAACAACATAAGAAAGAAGTCTTGAGAAGAAGCATTCAAAAGAGAACATAAACTCTTCTGGGTGACACCTGACTACCTGACTGACCCTGACTCCTTACTGACTGACTGACTGACACCTGATTGACCCTGACACATTACTGACCCTGACACCTTACTGACTGACTGACACTGACTGTCTGACTGACCCTGACACCTGACTGACTGACTGACCCTGACACCTGACTGGGCAACTCTACTGTTTCCTCAGTGTTTAATCTCACCTAGATTCTGTAGATGTGTCTAACAGCTGCTGCTAAAATCATAAAGACTGAACTGTTGCTCATCCCAGGATTCCTATTCAGATTCTGTTCATAGTGATCATTCTGTACACACACTCAGTACTGTGTGTCTTTACTCTTCCAGTCCTCCTGTACACTGTAATCACTTATAATAGGAAATGATTCTGTTAGTCAGGTGTCAGGGTCGGTCATTCAGTCAGTCATTCAATCAGTCAGGTGTCAGGGTCAGCTGACACCTGACTGACCCTGACTCTCTCTGACTGACCTTGATACCTGACTAACTGACCCTGATGCCTGACTGACCCCAACACCTGACTGACTGGACCCGACACCTGACTGCCGGAATCATTTACTATTATAAGTGATTACAGTGTACAGGAGGACTGGAAGAGTAAAGACACACAGTACTGAGTGTGTGTACAGAATGATCACTATGAACAGAATCTGAATAGGAATCCTGGGATGAGCAACAGTTCAGTCTTTATGATTTTAGCAGCAGCTGTTAGACACATCTACAGAATCTAGGTGAGATTAAACACTGAGGAAACAGTAGAGTTGCCCAGTCAAGTGTCAGGGTCAGTCAGTCAGTCAAGTGTCAGGGTCAGTTAGTCTGTCAGGTGTTAGGGTCAGTCAGTCTGTCAGGTGTTGGGGTCTGTCAGTCAGGTGTCAGGGTCAGTCAGTCTGTCAGGTGTCAGGGTCAGTCAGTCTGTCAGGTGTCAGGGTCAGTCAGTCTGTCAGGTGTTGTGGTCTGTCAGTCAGGTGTCAGGGTCAGTCAGTCAGGTTCTGTCATGTGTCAGGGTCAGTCAGTCTGTCAGGGTTGGTTAGTCAGTCTGTCGGGTGTCAGGGTTAACCTGTACACAAGTTATGTAATTTCTGCTTTCCTTTGTTTCTCCTCTCAGAGTGGATCAGCGTGGATAAGGATGAAACTGGAGGGCCAAAAGGGAAAACACTGCCATCTAGAGCCGGACATGATTACATCAAGTGAGAAACATGATCACAGATTCTTAACAGAAGACTGTGGAAGTGTAAACATGTAAAATATAGTGTGGGATTTTAGCGTGTTCCATGTTAAACTGAACACATGTTTTAATCCTAAATGTTTTATTAATTTTCGTATGAATTTTTAATATTTATTATGATTAGTTGTAGCAATAGCAAAGAGTTGATGGTGAAGATGATGTTGGTGTGGTTCCTGCAGGCCCACACCGAGCCGGAAGGAGCTCAGTAAAGTTTCAGAGGAGGGAGAGAGAAACACTACAGGACGGCCTGCATACACACACAATACAGCTAAAGAGGATAACACACAGACCAGGTAAAGAGGATAACACGCACACAAACACACACACACACACACACCTGATTGTGTGATCAGCTGGTCACTGACAGCTGAACAGTTGACTTGAAGTTTGTCCTGGTATTAATGACACTATGATAGTTTAACGGAAGTTAGAATCAAGCGAACCAAGTTACTGTACATACTGTAGAATCCATATAGACCAGATTGGCACATGCACACCTAATTAGGAGTGAGCACACCCCGATTTGCAACCACCACCACATCCCTCTAACCGCCCAACACATACTGCAAAATATCAGTGAAAAGACTAGAATAGAATATGGACTACCCGGCATAACATAAACTCTAACCCATGCCCAGATCAAATGTGTACTCACTAATTCACTTATTTAACAGAATGTACAATACATAGACTAATATGCAGTAACCCCCAAAATGAAAATATCTTCACACCTTCTTGCCATAAAAAACCTAAGAGTTACTGTTGAAGTTACTGTAAGATGTATCAGTTAGCATCGGGCTACTGCTGGAGAGCAAAAAATAATTAGCTAAGCTGCTCATCTAACAGTCGTGCTATGCTGTGTTTAGCTAGTTAACTAGCTCAGTTCATTTCTGTTGATCAAATTAAACCTGAGTTGTCCCCTAACCAGACCACCAATCATTAAGTTGTTTAATCATGCATTGCCGTGTCTGCATGCATGTTTATTTGTTTTTGTTAACTTTTTGACAGATCAAAGCAGACGGAGTCTGCAGATGGAGATGCCACCACATGTAAAAATAGCTTCAACAACCCCGCCTACTACATCCTTGAAGGTGTTCCTAACCAGTCAGCTGCCTTGGCTGCAGACCTGCTCCCAGGCTCCACCCTCTCTCCGCCCCCTGCAAGTGGAGCTGGAAAAGGCAAAGGTTCCATCCAAGCATGCAAGCAGATGGGCACCCGCCCACCACGCCCCATCAGTGAGGAGGGGGCATCCTCTGAGGAAGATGGAGATTCTGGTTTGACCCGCCCACCTCCAGACTTCCCACCCCCACCCCTCCCTAAAAGTGCCCTTGATGTGTCGGATGCCTCATTTTTCCCAAAAGAGAGCAAACCTCGGGTACACCCTGATTTAGCAGACATAAAGATTCCACCCGTTTCCTCAAAGCCTCTCCCCTCCGCCAACTTTGCTCCGCCTCCTTCTGGTGGTGGAGCTTTTTGCCCAGACCCTTCTTTGGGATCCTCGGCTTTTAGAAGAGGAGGTGGGGCTTCAGGAGCTGACGACCAGTCGTGTTCAGTGCTTCATTTGGCCAAGAAACTGAGTGAAGTGGAATATGTGGCCGGGGTGGGAGGTGTTGGAGGGGTAGGAGTTAAAGGGGGCGGAGCCATCCATAGTCGAGGTTTGGGATATAGTGAAAGCAGTCGCACTTTCCCCCCTCGCTCCATCCCGGAAGAGATCATGGCCGAGGACATGCCTGAGGAGGTGAGGGGTGGGCCAGATGCTTCTGTTTCTCTGTCATTCTCTCTTTGTCTGTCGATCTCTGGTCTCCTTCTCTTACAGTGTTTTACACCGTAACTTTTACAAATTCTGCCTTGTCATTTCTGTGTCTGTATGTGTGGCCATGTTTTTATACTTTGATGGGGACCAGTTATATAGGAATATCTGGTTCTTTTGGCCTTGTGGGGACATTTGGCTGCCCCCCATGAGCAGTTTTTTGTAGCTTTTTTAACAAAATAAATAAAAGAGCCAAAATAATAAGTACAAAATAATAATAAAAATGATATCAATGGAGATTCCTCATAGGAATAGCAAGACAAAACTGTGTGTGTGTGTGTGTGTGTGTGTGTGTGTGTGTGTGTGTGTGTGTGTGTAGACTCTGTGGCAGGGTGGTAGCAGCAGTAGCAGTCTGTCTGTGGACTCCAGTGTGGGTGAATGGCTGCAGAGACTGGGACTGGAGCGCTATGAGGAAGGACTGCTGAGGAATGGCTGGGACGACCTTGAATTCCTCAGGTAAGACCTGTAAAGCACAAACCCATGTTCCCACTCTCCATGTTTATAATGCTGTTGCTGTGATATGGCTGTAAAATGCTGATTGTCACTGTAAAACATTCAGTTCTCTGCTTAGCTTCACTGACATTAATGTGATAGAAATCATTAATATGTATAAGTATGTAAATTGGAAATGCTGCCACATTCTTCTGCCATTTCAAATCCTTCATTCATGTTGTCCACTAGGGGGAGGTCACTGTATTTATTCACTTCTTAAATGTGGAAGTGCACCACTGTGCCTCTGCCTCAGTGCTACCTCGCTCATGTGACTCTGCCTCACTCACTGTAAAGAGTAACTGCATAGTGTCAGTAATGTTATCTATTTTAAATACTACATCATCTTCTAATTAAATTTGAATATCAGTCTGAGGTCATGCAGAGCCCCACCTCTGAAACAGTTTTGCACTGGAGGATAGATTCTGGGTTTTAAATGGAAAAATAAAAAGTTTAAAATGTGTTCACAAATTTCACCTGAACAAACAATTTATATAATTAGATTCAGCATTTAAGCAGAGTTTAACCACTTAAAGCAGCATTATGTAGGATTTTACCTAAAAACTGCAGCATAATAATAATTTTTGGTGGTACACATCAACTACTGCAAAATTGGAAATCATTATTGAGGTGAAGAGACCAAAGAGGGTGTTGAATAAGGAAGCAAGGAAGAGAAAAAGGAAGACAAGATTCCAGATAAGAGTAATGCTGCCTTCACATGCTGCCTTCACGTGCTATCAGAATTATGGTAAATGTGAGTTGCTGGCTTGGAAGCTGCACATGAACACCTTCATGAGTTACCTTTACATTTATGGCATTTGGCAGACACCCGTACCCAGAGTGACTTACATTTATCTCATTTATACACCTGAGCCCCACAGTGGCAGCTTAGTGGTGCTGGGATTTGAACTCATGACCTTCTGATCAATAGTCCATTGTCTTAGCCACTGAGCTACCACTGACCACAATTTCAAGAAGCAGGTGAGAAGGAATTTGACGTGATGGACTTGAACATGATGTATTTGTAATTCCGACTTCACAAATGGGAAGTGGGCTCTTTCGACTAGCACATGGAGGGGCTATGTTTTTTATGCATTAATTAGAGAGATAAAGGGATGCAGGACAGATGTGGATGATGTTAGCAAACTTGCTAGAGAACACACTCGGACACTGGTAATAAGTGCTGTTGCTGTCCTTCTGTGTTGGCTAGTTTTTAAAGACTTGTTCATCATTTTCTTAAGCATTACCTTCTTTCACTGATGACCTAAACAAACTGTGTGCAGTGACATCACTGAAGAGGACCTGGAGGAGGCGGGCGTTCTAGACCCCACTCACAAGAAGATCCTGTTGGCCAGCTTGAGACAGCAGCAGCAGCAGAAGTGAGCAGAAGGACTGCATCACTAACCTCGTCTTCATCCTCCGTCTTTATCTTCCACTTGGTGGCGTTTAAGAAAAAAGTTGATATTTCATACACAGTTTCACTACAGGCCTCAAACCTGCAGCTGGGGATCAGCTTCCTGCTTCCTGACAGAGGAGGAAGTGACATCATCAGAATACACTTGAGAGCTTCGTCCACATTCCTTATGTTTTCTCTGTTGGGTGATGGCTTTATTTAGTTTATTAATTTAGTGTTAATGATTTTAATAAGAAAAGGGAAAGAAATAAGCCAAATTTAGCGGTTTAAAGGTTATTCATTTATAAACTGTATTCTCTGTGTGAGTGAGAAAGGACACTCGTTTTGTTTTTTAATGTGCCTTGATGTGTGTGTTTCTAGAGTTCTTCTGGAAACACTCAGTTTCTTTGTGTCTTGTCTGTTTTCTGGAACTTTGAAAAAGCTGGAAACTAGCCTTAATGTGTGCGGGAGATGTGTGGTTTATAAAGACCAACACGATTTACATGCTGAATGTGTGGGAAAATGTCTTTTTAACGCACACTATTTTAATAAACTCCAAGTGATCTGGAGTTAGCTGAAGTAGCCACCAGGCGGCGCTGCAGATATTTTTAAGCGGTGATTTATGTGTGTAATGATTCAGTGCAGTGGAGTTGGAAACACTGGATCTGTAAAAATGGGATAAAGTGTGAGTGAGAAGAGCCGTGAGTGTTCAGGATTCAGTTTAGAATAAAATCAGTTTAGTATTAAATTAACTCATCACACATATCAACATAACACACTGTTCACTGTGGAGTGAGTCTGAAAGTCTGATGTACATTACCCTGTGTGTGTGTGTGTGTGTGTGTGTGTGTGTGTGAAACTTGTGCCATGTTTTAATTTTTAAATACTTGCTCTTTGTGTTCAGTTTATGTTGCTGGTTGTAACTGTTTTAATTAATGACTTTAAGTTAATATTTGTGTATTGGCGCTGAATGACATGTGAATAAAGACTAACGACTGATGTCACTGCGTCCTGTGATTAGTCACGAAGTTATGAATTTTAACTTTAAAATTTTAATTTAGAGCTTTATTATAATTATAGTTCTGAAGATTAAACAACTAAGTGTAGATGGAGGTTGAAGTGAATTTCATTTATTCACTGCTGATCAAAACATCTTTGCAGAAAAACAGGGATTTGTAAAGAAGTACTAAAGAGGACAGTTAAGAGTTTGAATTCTTTCTGAATGGAAAGCTGTCTGTTCCTTCTCCCTGAGAAGCAAGACTGGATTTAACTTCAACTACTTAACTTAAGTAAGACTGAATAGATTGTAATGGAGCTTGATGTGAATGGAGTTTATTATCCTCACTCTCACACTGAGTTGTGTATTTATTGTGTAAAATTGTTTATGCTGTAATTTTAATCTTTCTAACATCAACTTCCGTTTATTCTCATAATCATAATACATTCATTCATTCATTCATTTTCTTGACTGCTTATTCATTTTCAGGGTCACGGGAGAGCCGGTGCATGCAGGACATGCAGACTCCACACAGGGGGGAGCCAGACCGCCCCACCCGGGGATCGAACCCGGGACCTTCTTGCTGTGAGGCGACAGTGCTACCCACCGAGCCACCGTGTCGCCCGTAATCATAATAGTCTCATTCTTTTTTTTTAAACTTCTGAACACCAAGCCAATCAATGACTCATCTATTAATAAAAATAAAATCCACCACATTAAATGATTTTATTTATATAATAATGATTTATATTTATATTATTTTAATGTCAGTAAATTCCTCCCCACAAGGATAGGAACAGCTGATCATTTTCACCTCGTGGGGACTTTTGGCTGGTCCCCAAGGTTTTTTAAACAAAAAACATCCTCCAAGAACAGTGTGTGTGAAAGAGATAGAACTTCAGTGTCCGTAAAAAAATGTTAAAGCTAAATTTATCTAATGTTTTATTTAATACTTAATATACTATATATAGTATATTAATACTACTATATACAGGCCCTTCTCAAAAAATTAGCATATTGTGATAAAGTTCATTATATTCTGTAATGTACTGATAAAAATTAAACTTTCATATATTTTAGATTCATTGCACACCAACTGAAATATTTCAGGTCTTTTATTGTTTTAA
>JAOVYV010000050.1:5167567-5172567 GCA_025674545.1 Hassar affinis
CCTCCTTTTGCGGCCAATACAGCGTCAATTCGTCTTGGGAATGACATCTACAAGTCCTGCACAGTGGTCAGAGGGGTAAGCAAACCTGTGCTCTTACCCTGCTAATTGAACCTTCACACTCCGCTCTCCACTTCAATGTTCAATTCAATTTCACTTCTAGGATAATGGAGCGATCTTTCATGCTGATAATTATTTCAGGTATTTCAGGTATTAAATATTAGTTCTCATTTTCAACATATTTTTACTTGCCAAGATGTATTTTTTTTGCCCCAGGTGTACACTTTTTAAAAGTTTTTATATAAAACAATTTCATTTAAAAACATAATAAAAAAAAAAAGATATAATCTTTATGTATATGTAAAATACTACTTAGGTTAGGTTTTTTTTTTTTGCACTGTAAGACGTTTCTAAATTTTAAAGATAAAAAGGCAGAAGTGCCTAAAATAACTTTGCTCAGGTGTGACTGTGTAAAGCCTCATGGTAGCTGAAGTGTAAATACACTTCCTGAATACACTTCCTGACACTGTGTGTGGTCGTGTCTCTGATGTATGTTTTGTGCTAGAGGATCTTATTCAGCAGCGTATTATGGAAATGTTGGCTCCAACCCATTACCCAATGGCTCCACCCTCTTCATTGTGACTGACAGGTACAGAGGCCACGCCCCTTTGTTTTAAACCATAAGAAAAGGCAACAGATGCTACCACGTTCTGGTAATAATGGATGAACCACTGTCGAATCACTGACTGTGTGTGTGTGTGTGTGTGTGTGTGTGTGTGTGTGTGTTAAACATACTGAGAAAGAGTGTGTTATGTCATGAGAAAACCGCAGCTGTTGACATCTGTGTGAATCCCACTGATTCTTGCCTCAACCGTGTGTATGTGTGTGTGTGTGTGTGTGTGTGTGTGTGTGTGTGTGTGTGTGTGTGTGTGCGTGTGGTTTCTTCTTACATTCCCGAGAATGAGCGAACCTGCAGATTGTGTTTAATATACTGTACAGTGTTATTTTCTTGACATAGTAGATCTTTATTAGACACTGCTTTTATAATCCAAAAATAAAAAAGCACACACACGAGCTGCGTGATTAATCGCATTAGAAACACCCTCCCGAGCCGTGCTTGCGTGCCATCTCATTTTTCATCTCATTCATCACATGAGCTGCATCAAAACACACGTCCCTGCTTTCTTTCAACAAATGACCTCATGGCGTTACACCGCATGATGCAGAGCAGCAGTAAGGAATATGAACGCGGTGAGAGCGACTGAGAGACCCCGGTGAAGGACGGTGTGAGAGAAAAGCCCAATGGTGGCGGTGAGAACGAGACGAGGACTCGGACCGACCCCACTGTGCTCGTTCCTTCAGTTGCCAGGAATCGGGTTGCGTTTAGTGAATCAAAAGCAAAAGTGTTTTTCTTTGTTTGCCTCATAAAGCAGAATAGGGCTTCCCCTGAAAAAGCTCCTTTCTCATTTCTCCTTTTTCAGCTCGTCCTTTGGTTAATAAGCATGGAAGAAATTTTCAGTGACCAGAAATCCTACTTCTCTTCTGGTTTTTCTACACTACCTAAGGACATGCATGGAAATTCTTGGAAAAAAAAGTAGATATAGAAATACATAATGCTTTTATTTTGCTTTGTCATGTACACTGAAGTACCAGAAAAACTGCCTGTGCAAAATACACGGCAACGCCACCTGTGCACGTCATTGGTTGCATGTGCAGCATGTATATAAAGTAATAATCTATGGAAGCTTCTAGAGCTGTTCCGCCATGAGAATGGCGAGTTATTACGATTTTGTGATGTTCAACGCGGTTTAATAGTTGGACCTCATGAGATGGGTCATCGCATTTCAGAGATTTTCACGTATGAGCATTTCAAGGGTGTACCGTGGCTACAAGAATTGCGGCAAAACCTCAAACTTACGACAGCAGCGTGGCTATAAAAAGACTGGGTGAACATGACCAGTGTCGGCTGGCGAGAATCGTTTCATGTGATAGGCGTGCAACACTGCCTCAAGTAACATTCGAATTCAATGCTGGGGCCTCAACAGACATCAGCGTGAGGACTGTGCAACGTTCCCGCCAAGATCCCCTGGGGGACCTACCAAGTTACCAATACCAGTTTTTCTGCTACTTCAGTGTATATCTTCTATTTCAGGAAAATGAATGCAGTACGGCTTTAGAGAGAGACTCTACAGAGTAGTGTTTTAAACCTAATGAAGTTTCATAGAATTCTGAAGCAACTGTGGGAATAATTTTGCACCGATGGGCCAATGATTGTCCAGTAGTCCTGCAGCTAAAAAGTTGCAATTACTATTACAAAAACGTAAAAGATGATATTAAAATGAAATTAAAAAGCATCTTATAAGACAAATGTTGAATAAATTAATGTTTGTATGGCACCACAGCAGTGGACTAAAGGGTTCTGCTGGGTACCTATGAGAGAGTACATTTGAGTAAATGAAATGAATGTAAACGGTTCAGGATTTCCAATTCCATAACTGGGGCTCTTCATTTCGGTCTTCTAGGGCTGGAGTTCTCTTAATTCACTCTTCTTATATGGGGAACTTGACTACAGTCCTTCTGTTCAGGGGCTCTCAGCTCTGATCTTCCAGAGCAAGTGTTTTTGAATTCTGTCTGCTATAGCAGGGGTTCTTGGCTTTGGTCTTCTTAATTGTGCTTCTAGCTCATGAGAACTTGAGTCCAGCCTTCTAAAGCAGGGGCTCTTGACATCAATCTACCAGTGTGTGGATTCTCCATTCTGGTCTTTCAGGGCTCTTGATTTTATTCTTCTAGGGCATGGGATCTTGATTTATAATGTTCCAAAGCAGGGGTTCTTGACTTCAGTCATTTTGAGCAGAGGTGCTTGAATTTGGTCTTCCATAGAATGGGTTCTCGACTCCAGAACCTCTGAATAAGATTTCTTGACCCTAGACCTCCTGAGAAGGGGTCTCATCTTGGTCTACAAGAACCGGGGATCTTTTAGTTGGGTCTTCTCCTGCAGGGGTTCCTAATGTCACTCTTCCAGCACATATGTCCATATGTCCACATAGGCTCCAGTTACCCGGAACAGGGGTTCTTTTCATTTGTTCTTCCCAGCAGAGGTCCTTGAATCAAGTCTACCAGAGCATCTTCTTAACTCTGTTCCCCCACAGCAGGAGTTCTTTATTTCGGTCTTCTACAGCTGAGATTCTCAACTCCAGTCCTCCAGACAATGGGTTCTTGACTTCAGTTTACCAGAGATTTTGAGTCTGGTCTCCAGGATGAAAATTTCAGTTTTCCAGACCAGGGTTTCTCTCTCACGGTCTTCTTCAGCATGGGTTTCTATGGGAATATGTTCTCTGCTCCAGTCCTTCAAAGCAGGTGATCTTTACTCAGGTTCCTTAAAGGAGTGGATTTTGATTCTGGACTTAAAATCCATTAAAATTCTTACATTCTTTTAAATTGGTCTTCCAGAGCAGGGGTTCTGTACTTTACTTCTTCAGAGCAGAAGATTTCAAATTTGGTCCAACAAAGCAGACGCTATTGATTTCTATCTTTGACCCCAAGGCAGGGTTTCTGCACTCTGGTTCTGCAGAACAAGCGATTTTAAATCCGGTCCTCCTAAAAGCTTGGTTACGACAGAGAAGGGGGGGGGTTGGGTTGGGTTGGGACTCTTTATCCTGCCTTCTGAAATAAAAACGAAGGGTTTGAGAGCAGGTTTTTGAATCGTCTGAACACAAATATATCGAATGTTGTGAAATAAAAATCATATTGTAATTAGCAGAGCAACGAAAGGCTGCCATTGCTATTGATATTCCTAATGCGAAGTTTAATGGAATTATGCTTAAGTCTACAACTAATAGATTTCTAAACATTCACTAATTGTAGTAGATGTTTGTCTAAGATAATAATAAGCCTCTGTGTCTGGGTGTTATATAACCCATTCCTGGTTATTCTCCTGTCACATGATATAGTTTAAGAAACTAATCGGCTAACTTCAACTATGTGCGTCTATGTGATGTAACTCTGAACCACCTCTGACTGAAAAACACTGAAACATTGTGTTTGCCATCAGGCAGAAAGTGTGTAGTTAAATTTAGTAGCAGTAGCAGTAGTAATAACAACAATAGGTGGCATAGTGGGGCAGTATCGAGTGCTGTCTCCTCACAGCAAGAAGCACCTGGATTCGATTCGGGTCCTTTCTGCGTGGAATTTGCATCTTCTCCTCGCGTCTGGGTGGGTTTCCTCCAGGAGCTCTGGTTTAGTCCCAAAGTCCAAAGACATGCTGTCAGGTGAATTACTTCCAAATTTCCTGTTGGTGTGAGTGTCTGTGAATGTGTGTGTCTGTGTGTCTGCTCTGCGATGGACTGGTGACCAGTTCAAGGTGTTTCTCTGCCATCTGCACAATGAGCTGGGATAAGCGGCTTAGAGAACGAGCGAGTGAACGAGTGAATAAGCGAGTGATGTATGTGGTAGTAAGATTGTGAGTACAATGTTGTAATATTTGCTTTCCTTCCCTTTTAGTTTTATAATGACTTGAGCAAGAACATATCATGTCTGATAATTTGATGATCAATCTGCTTTTATTTTTCTTTCATCCCATCGTCTTTCTTTTTTTCCCCTCATCCTCTGTCCGGTCACAGTGTGTGATGGATGTTAAAGTGTTAAAGTGTGGGTAAAAATGTTAAAGTGTGGGTTGGACAGGTTTTTGTGGTAGGAACACACAAACACACACTTTCATTATTGTCGCAGCTGTCATTGTGGGTGCTTGTGGACAGGCCGTCCTGTTCGCTGCAGGAAAGTAGCAAAACACACACGCGCACACACACACACACACACACACACACACACACACACACACACACACACACACACACAATAAACTCTGGGCCAGTGTATTGCTTTCATCTTGACTTTGTGACATTCTCTTATTGTGATGTCAGAAGTCAGTGATGTGATGTTTAAACATGTTTAGCTAGCATAACAGGTTAATAATGTTAAATATGTAGCTTGAGAGCTCTCCTCTG
>JAOVYV010000050.1:5175067-5178894 GCA_025674545.1 Hassar affinis
ATGTTTTTCTGAATACTGCTTTTGTATGCCAAGCACAGCACTGCACTAACATTAGCCATCTGTCTATGTAGTCTGATGTTCCAAGTGTGCTAGCAAGCCAGCTAAGATTATGCTAACTATACTGTGTATTGTCTTATTAAGATGCGCGGTCAGGTTTGCTAGTTTAAGTAAAGGTAAATTATTTTCTTGCGTGCTTAACACATCACCTTACTGTTTAGCTTATTCTAAATTTGCTAGTATGCCTGCTAGCATAAGTCTAACTCTTATTTTCTGAGATAAAAAATATGACTGAAAAATAATAATAACAGTTTAGAAGTTTTTTGTGTGATTATATTCCTTACTTTATGTTAAATGTTAGCATGAGCGATTTGTTGCGAATATTATATCATGATACTTCACGATATTTGGATGTTCTGAGGTAAAAAAATATGGAAAGGTTAAATTAAAATAGAAAAATAATAATAGTTTACCATGATAACAGTGTCATGTCTGATATTCCAGATTTGCTAGTATGCTAGCATAAGTCTGACTCTTGTATTAGATAACGTAGCTAGTGAAAGTTAGCTTAAGATGTTCTGTTGTGTTTGCATGGCTAAGGTGGATAAGGTGAAGTTTTTTGTGTAATTATCATCCTTACTTAATGCTAAATGTTAGCATGAATGATTTGTTGTGAATATTATACCATGATACTTGAAGACACATCACGATATTTTGATTTTCTGAGGTAAAAAATATGGAAAGGTTCAATTTAAATAGAAAAATAATAATAGTTTACCATGATAACGTGTCATGTCTGATATTCCAGATTTGCTAGTATGCTAGCATAAGTCTTACTCTTGTATTAGATAACGTCACTAGGATGAGAAAAGTTAGCTTAGGATGTTCTGTTGTGTTTGCATGGCTAAGGTGGCTAAGGTGAAGTTTTTTGTGTGATTATCATCCTTACTTAATGCTAAATGTTAGCATGAATGATTTGTTGTGAATTGTATACCATGATACATCACAATATTTCGATTTTCTGAGGTAAAAAAATATGGAAAGGTTAAATTAAAATAGAAAAATAATAATAGTTTACCTTGATAACGTGTCATGTCTGATATTCCAGATTTGCTAGTATGCTAGCATAAGTCTGACTCTTGTATTAGATAACGTAGCTAGTGAAAGTTAGCTTAGGATGTTCTGTTGTGTTTGCCTGGCTAAGGTGGCGTTTTTTTGTGCGATTATCATCCTTACTTAATGCTAAATGTTAGCATGAATGATTTGTTGTGAATATTATACCATGATACATCACAATATTTAGATTTTCTGAGGTAAAAAAAATATGGAAAGGTTAAATTTAAATAGAAAAATAATAGTAGTTTTCCATGATAACAGTGTAATGTCTGATATTCCAGATTTGCTAGTATGCTAGCATAAGTCTGACTCTTGTATTAGATAATGTAGCTAGTGAAAGTTAGCTTAGGATGTTCTGTTGTGTTTGCATGGCTAAGGTGGCTATGCTAGCATAAGTCTGACTCTTGTTTCAGTTAAAGCGTGTAGCTTAACTTAGCTTATGATGTTCTGTTGTGTTTGGTTTTTGAAATCTCTAAAGAAAAATGTTCGTGTGATTGTATTCATTATACTTGCTTAATACTATGCTTAACGTTAGCATGAGCGTTTTGGTGTGAATATTGTATCATGACACTTAAACCTACATCACGATATTTGGATTTTCTGAGGTAAAAAAAGGAAACATTAAATTAAAGTACAAAAATAGTGATAGTTTAACATGATTACAATGTCGTATCATAATAATATTTGCCTGTATGAGATTATATGCAGTCAAGGTGAAAAAGAAAAATGGAGGAGGCTGATATGATCGAGTTTCTGATTGGCTGATGAGATGAAGCAACCGTCACTTAAGCTCCGCCCTTGTTGATCCAGAAACAGCTGATGGAGCTTTCCATCTGGGATGGTGTCCATATCCTGTTTGAATGCTTATGCAGTGAACAGATTTACACACATTTTTATGGTGTGTGTGTGAGTGTGTGTGTGTGAGAGAGAGAGAGAGAGATAGTGCACTTCATAAATGCCCCTTGACCTTTGTTCACTTGGCCCACAGTACCATGCTTTGTTAGAGCATTAAGGCTCGAAAAACACCCACAGTCAGCAGAAATGAGAACACACACACACACACAGACACACACACACACTGCTGTAATTACAAAGATAAATAGAGATTGCCTGCAGGAATTTGGAGTCGTCTATGGCCTTTCGGAAATCAAGCCTTTTCCTCCTTTTTGTGTGTGTGTGTGTGTGTGTCACATTTTTCCACTCATGCACACAAACACATACCTCACTGGGCATCATTTTATTTTATTTCATAGTTTTTACTATATTACTCATAAGTTTTGTACATTACTCACTACTACACTATCAGCCAGTGTGTGTAACTGCATCTTTTTTCCCTGGTTGTAGATGTATGGACGCTACACACAGGACCTGGGTGTGTATGCGAAAGAAGAAGCAGCGCGTCTGAGGGAGGAGGCGGCATTCAGACGCCTGGTGACGGAGAGAAGCCGATCGCTCGAGCTCCTCGAATACGACAAGAGCCGCTGTGCCAAGTGCAGGAGTGAGTGTGTTACACGTTACACCACGTCTTGGTCCAATTAACTTGCACACTACCCCTACACGCTTGTACAACTGGCATCTGCGCTGCACAATCAACTGTCTACACTGCAGGAACTTTTTCAAGAAACTCAAAAGCAAGTCCGTGTGCTTTATTAATCAGCTAGGATTTCGGTCCCCCTCCCCTCAGAGTTCATATTTTTTTTAGAAACCAGGAACTGGTAGGGTGGAGCTCCTCACACTCAAGCTTACAAGGAAGCAGCTGGTCCTGCAGTTAAATGTAACGTTCACTGTTGTCTTCCAACTGAGGCATGCCCACTTCCCCTAGACGCTTCTATGCATTGAATCAGAGACAGTAATACAGTTTTAAGGGTGAATTATGGGCCTTGTTCCAATTCAGGCTGCTAACGCCACCTAGACACTGAAATATGAACCAGAAATATGGGCTGTGTTACAATTTCGAACAGCTCACTTCCCCTAGACCATTCTCAAGGTGACACATGGTGTCAGAATCACTCATGTTGAAGTTGTGATGAAAGTTTTTCCAGGTCATACTTGATAACGTCTCCCCTGAATCAGTCCACGCTGAGTGCACAGGTGTCCGTCATGTTTATGATTTTATATTTTGACAAAAATCAGATTGTTAGTAAATGTTAAAGGTGACATATTAGAACCATTATTCCACAATGGAGTAATTTTTATATTCAAGGGTTTACAATTTATGTGGTGTACAAAAAAAAGAACAGGGTTCTTACTGACTGGGTTTTGGCACCAAAAAATAAAGTTTATCCACTCAGCTGGTCTGTCCTCTGTGGCTGGGAGCTGATTACTAAACTTCAAGTGAATGCTGGTGCATCTGCAACTCATGAGGGATTTTAAGAAAAGTTACCCCTTTGCAAATGTGGTTCTCAAGCTGTAGATAGAGACACTCATACAGTAAGTGGAGATATTCAGATGAGGGCATCATTCCAATGATTTAATTAAGCTTTTGGGTTGGTAGGCACTCGAGAGACCCAACTGTATGTGCACAAAACATGAAAAGTGATGTTTTTTTCGTCTGTCCCCTTTATGTCCTCTGTTTATTTGTTTTGTACTACCCTGACAATAGTGTACTGATCACGGTCATTTGGGACACAGCCTGAGTGTCAGTCAGTCAGTCAGTCATTATCTGTACCGCTTATTCCCAGTTACGGGGTCACGGGGGAGCCGGTGCCCAGCCG
>JAOVYV010000050.1:7991091-8002098 GCA_025674545.1 Hassar affinis
TGGTCCAATTTAGCCATGAAACCTCCCACACTAAAATGACAGGTGTTTCAGTTTCATTGTCTAACCCATGTATGTTGTGCAGTCATTCTGTCCCAGAAAAAGAACAGTTCCAAGAAATCACTAAAAGTCCAATATTGCCACAGCATTCATATCTATGATGAGAGTATGTAAACTTCCAACCATATTTGTATATTCACTGTACACTTTGATGAACTACTTATCATCACACGTATGCAACAAATATTGATCAGATTTCTTTTGATTGTTTATTGTAATTTCTTTAATAGAGTTAATGCTTATCTGAATATTACAATACTTATTATTACTTACTATTAATTGATATTATATTAATGAACTGTGAAATCTGGAACAAATAAGGTTTATATAATGGTCCTGTTGTGACAACTATTGAGATTTCTTTGTCTATCCTGAAAACTTGACTAGTGTGATGGAAGTAAAACACATACTTTGAAATAAAGATGCAGTTCTAAAGGTCATTGGTATGTAGTGATAATGATTGGTGGATTTAGTCAGTGTGTGTTACCACTTTTTGCAAGGAATTTTGTTGAACTTTTGTAAAAATGTACAAACCTGGCAAACTTATTTGGATTTAGTAGGCCCAACAGTTCATGTTTCTCAACATAAGCACACAGTTTAAACATATACTCACTATCCACTTTATTAGGAACACCTGCACATTTATGCAAACCAGGACAAAATTAAAGAAAATTGTATTCAGCTAAGGGAGTTTTTCCTTGTCACCATTACCCCTGGATTGCTCATTGGGGGTAATATGTGAGGATAAAATTGATACAAGTTAAAAGTCATGTCTGCATTTTATGTCTTGTCCTTTGTTAAAAGCTCTTTAGGAATAAAATTTAATTGAATTGTTTGTCACCCACCTCTAAAAGGCAGGCTATGAGCAGATCCTGTAGTACTAAAAACAGGGATATTTTGTAGTTATTTAACAGTTGTTCATACCATTATATTACTGATTTAATCATTTGTTTTAAATAAAGGTATTTTTTTTATTTCCTTCAAAGGCTTTTGGACATGCCCACTCAGGAGCTGGGGGCACCAGCCTTCAGGAAGTATGACATTGAAGCATGGATGCCAGGCCGTGAAAGTTATGGTGAGGTAAGAACAAGTATTAATCCTAAATGATGCTTAGAATCTGTAATAATCAGCTTTGTATTTCATTGTGGTTTGTATTTAAAAATATTTGCCTTATTTAATTTGATAGTCATGATAATACAGTCGTCAGACCCTTTCACGTTTTCAGATTTTGTTATATTGCAGCCTTGTGCTGAAACAAATCAAGTATTACCCATTATTCTGCTCTCAATACCCCAAAAAGTGAAAATTATTTGTTTTTTCAAAAACTTTTTGGAAAAACACAAATATTGAATTACCATAAGTATTCAGACCCTTTATTCAGTACTTAGTTGAAGCCCTTTGGCAGTGATTACAGCCTCCATTCTTCTTGTGTATGATTCCACAAGGTTTGCACAATGGGTTCTTGGTCACCTCTCTTACCAATGTCTTTCTTTCCCGATTACTTCTTTGGTGGGGTAGGCCAGCTCTAGGAAGAGTCCTGGTTGGTCCGAACATCCTGGTTGTTCCATTTAACAATTATGGAGGCCACCATGCTCTTGGGAACTTTCAGTGTACCAGAATTGTTTTGTAGCCTTCTCCAGCTGTGTGTTCCACACAATCCTGTCTCTGAGCTTTAAAGGCAGTTCTTTCCTCCTCATGTCAGCTGTTCTTATATAGACAGGGGTGTGTCTTTCCATGTCTAATCCACAGAATTTACCGCAGGTGGATTCGAATCAAGGAGTGATAAAGATGTTTGTCCTTTTTAATAAATTAGCAAAAAATTCTAAGATTGTATTTTCATTTTCTCTTTATGGAGTATTAAGTTCAAATTGATATGGTATTGATGATATTTTTTTTTTTATTTTAGCACAAAGCCACAACATAACAAAATGTGATTTGTCTGAAGTGTCTGAAGACTTTCTGAATGCATTGAATAAATGTCCTAATATTTTTTTCCAGATCTTGAATTGTTTAAAATTTTGTTTCTTACCCTTTCATTAGATCTCCAGTGCATCTAACTGTACTGACTACCAGAGCCGGCGACTGAACATTCTCTATGAGAGAAATAATGGCACTTTTAAGTTTGCACACACAGTGAGTGAGATCTGTTTGCTATCTCAGCAGAGAATATAACTAAAGACAAAAAGTGAGGTATTTTCTGTCATGCCATTGCATTGCTAAAATGATTACAGTATATATTTATAAAGAATAATTATCAACATATACAGTTCTCTCCAGTATTGGAACGGGCCAATTCTTTTGTATTTACTATACACTGAAAACAGTTGGGTTTTAGAAAATCAGATAACAAATATATTTCAAGTGATCAGAAATAATGGAACGTGTGACTGACAGGTGTTTATTTTTGTCTGGTTCCCTGATACATTCATTGTTTAAACAATTAATGGCTCTGAATGACCTTTGTCATTATTTCAGGGCCATTGCACAAGTATTAGGCAGAGCCGAAATAACAGTTCGGAATGTACTGAAAAAGAAAGGCATTACTGTTATAATAAACAGATATGACAAAGGCCTTCACAGATGTGAAGAAAAACCCAAAAATGATAAGTCATTGGCATCCCCAAACACCTCTACAGGGCAGGAGTGAAGGTATTACAGTCCACCGTTTGAAGAATACTTTAAGAGGAGAAATGTAGAAACCATACTACAAGATGTAAACCACTCATCAGCAATAAGAATCAGAAGCCAATTTGCAAGGAATCCACAAAATGTCTGGAACCAAGAATAACCTCTACCAAAACAATGGAAAGAACCAAGTGTGGAGAAAGAAAGGATCTGTTCATGATCCAAAATGTAAAGCTCATCAGTCAGACACCATGGAGATAGTGTCATTGCTTGTGCGTATATAGCTCAGTGGTTAAGACGTTAGACTACTGACCAGAAGGTCATGAGCTCAAGTCCCACCACAGCCCAGACACCACCAATGGGCCCCTGAGCTAGGCTCTCAACCCTCAACTGCTCAGTTGTGTAAATGAGAAATGTAAGTCGTTCTGGATAAGGGCATCTGCTAAATGCCATAAATGTAGACATCTACAGAAACATTCTGTCTGACAATTTAAAGAGAAATACATTAATGTATTTGGAACATTGTGATGTCAGTGTGTTACTGGTATACCAGGAAGGTACAATAGTGTTTAAAATAATAGCAGTCCAATATGACTAACCAGATTAATCACGTTTTTTGGTATAAATTATATTACCACGTGACAAATAATTTACCAGTTGGTGCAGTAGATTTAACATTCATGATATGCATGCTCTTCAGTCTGTGTATTTGAATAATTAATTGAAAGGGGTGTGTTCAAAATAATAGAAGTGTGGAATTCAATTAGCAAGGTCAATCATTCTGTGAAGAAACAGGTATGAATCAGGTGGCCCTTATTTAAGGGTGAAGCCAGCACATGTTGAACATGCATTTCTCCTTGAAAGCCTGAGAAATATGGGATGTTCGAGACATTGCTTAGAAGATCAGCGTAGTTTGATTAAAAAGTTGATTGGAGAGTGTAAAACCTATAAAGAAGTGCAGACAATGATAGACTGTTCAGCTAAAATGATCTCCAATGCTTTATAATGGAAAGCAAAACCAGAGTGACATGGAAGAAAACAGAAGACTACCTTTCTAATGGATTGAAGAATAGCCAGAATGGCAAAGGCTCAGCCAATGATCAGCTCTGGGATGATCAAAGACAGTCTCAAGTTACCTGTGAGTACTGTGACAGAAGATGCCTGTGTGAAGCTAATCTATTAGCAAGAAGTCCCCACAACGTCCCACTGTTATTGTCCCACAAAAAAAAGTCATGTACTGAAGCAGATATAACTTGCCAAAGAACACATCAACTGGCCTAAAAAGAAATCGAGAAACATTTTGTGGACTGATGAAAGTAAAACAGTTCTTTTTGGGTCCAAGGGCCGCAGACAGTTCGTCAGATGACCCAAACTCTGAATTCAAGCCACAATACACTCTGAAGACAGTGAAGCATGGTGGTGCACGCATCATGATATGGCCATGTTTCTCTTACTAAGGTGCTGGGCCTATTTACCACATACCAGGGATCATGGACCAGTTTGCATACATCAAAATACTTGAAGAGGTCATGTTGCCTTCCGCTGAAGAGGAAATGCCCTTGAAATGGGTGTTTCAACAAGAACTACATGTAGAACAACTAGATGTAAATATGAGGAAATGACAGTTGAAATTCTGATCATGTTCATCTTTTGATCTCAAACCCAAATGTAAAACAAAAACTAAAGATTTGGCCTTGCTCTTCTAATACTTTTGGAGAGGACTGTTTTTATGTTTTACCTTCAGAAACATGCATCATTGAAAAACAAGGAAATACATTCACTGTCACAAAGAATCCCAGGAATAACTAGCAATATATCTCTTTGATTTTAGGTGAATGCTACAGCTTGTGCTATTCCACGCACCATTATTGCACTTTTGGAAACACATCAAACAAAAGTGAGGTTACACTTTTTTTAAGTGTTATTATTTTTTACTCTCTCTCTCTCTCTCTCTCTCTCTTCCTCTCTTTCTCTCCCTCAGGGCCTGACAAAGATGTTTTATTTTATTTGGCTTGTTGCACAGCCATATTTAATCACAAAAAAATTTATTTACTTTCTTTGGGTGAATTAATGTGATTATTACCAGAAATAGTTCTGAGTGTATAAAGTAAGTAGTACATAAATTTTCATTAAAAAACTTATAGTTACTTATAGTTAATTGTGAAAATTAAATTGAGAGTTTATTTTTTAATTGTTTTTTTCTGTTTTCTGTTTTAGGAAGGAACTGTACTTGTTCCAGAAATTTTACAGCCTTACCTTGGCTTAGAGGTCATTGAAAGGCCTTCATACACTCCCCTGAAATACATCGGACCAAATCAGCGAAACCGCACACCTCATTCCATTTTTTAAATGCCACAGTCAAGGATTTTGATCCAGAAAGTGACAGATTCTACACTTGATTTTTTTTTTAACAGAATTGTGAGCGGAACCATCTGGGTCAACTGTGTAAGAGCTCTGCTAACTAACTAATGGTCTATTTGTTTGTCAGCCCACCAAAGCCTTTAGAGCCTTTTACATATTGTGAATGTGGAAAGATTGTTCAAATGGAGTTGGGTTTTTTTCTGTAATGTGGACTCTTATTGAAGGGGACAAAACATCCTGCCATTTTTGGGTCATTATTTTGGGCCTTTTCCATTCATAGTCAGAAGTCAGAAGAGAGTCCTCATGAGTGGGTGGCCTTTATTCCAGCCAGTTTTACTCTGGGCTAATAGACTAAAAAAGTCCACCCCATCCTAAACTACAATAATCATTATGCAGTGCACCTAAACCTTAACCTTTACTCCAATAACAGGTGTATTCTACAGTGCTTTTCTGGCACTCCTATGCAACATGTACACTGATCAGGCACCTCATTTTCTCTACACTCATTATACATTTTCTCAGATACACTTACCATATAGCTGCACTTTGTAGTTCTACAATTACAGACTGTAGTCCATCTGTTTCTCTACATACTTTGTTAGTCTCCTTTACTCTGTCCTTCAAAAGGTCAGGACCCCCAGAGGACCAGCACAGATCAGGTACTATTTGGGTGGTGGATCAATTTCAGCACTGCAGTGACACTGATGTGGTGATGGTGTGTTAGTGTGTGTTGTACTGGTGTGAGTGGATCAGATACAACAGTGCTGCTGGAGTTTTTAAACGCCTCGGTGTCACTGCTGACCTGAAAATAGTCCACCAACCAAATGTCCAGTCACCAGTGTCCTATAGGCAGCATCCTGTGTGCACCGATGAAGGATGATTAGAGGACGATTAACACAAACTGTGCAACAACAGATGAGCTACTGTCTCTCACTTTACATCTACAGGGTGGAGCAATATGGTGGCTGTGTCTCACAAAGTGCACAGTAAGTAAACACAGTGTTTAAAACCTCCAGCAGCACTTCTGTGTCTGATCCACTCACACCAGTACAACACACACTAACATACCACCACCACATCAGTGTCACTGCAGTGCTCAGAATGATCCACCACCCAAATAGTACCTGATCTGTGCTGGTCCTGTGGGGGTCCTGACCATTAGAGAACAGAGTAAAACATATGGATTACAATCTGTAATTGTAGAACTACAAAGTGCAGCTATATGGTAAGTGGTCAAATGGACAATGAAAAAAATGGTTGGTCATGTTATGCCTGTTCGGTGTGTAATGGTAAAAAAGTGGATATTGTTGCAATTTAATATTCTATGGAGGATGATATCTTTATACCACACAAGCTTAATGTGGCCTTTATTTCATATGAATCTCAGATTGTTACTGGCAAACACAGTTTCAACCTTTTTGCAAAAGGTATACATTTCTTCAGTGCTTGAATTGAAAACTTGGACCTCTGCCCCCTTGCTGTAGCCTTCATTATTTGAGATGCTAACAGAGAGCCTGTGCCTTTTCTAAGCATGGCCGATCATAAACTAAAAGTTCCTTCAGGTACTGCAGTACTTTATAGGTTAATAGTAATATTTTATAAACAATGTGAAAGACTGGAAGCCAGTGTAGTGTAGGCAAGATAGGAAAGATGCGATCATAGGGTTAGGGACTCTGGCTTTTATGTCTGGTTTTTATGTCTTGGTAAAGCTGCTTTGGGACAAATTGAATGTTGAAAATGATTTAGAAATAAAGTGAATTGGATTGAATAATTTTCTTTTTACAGCATATAAAAATTGCATAGTATAGCATATAGGCTACCAACAGCTCTAATGGGTGGCAGTATCAGATTGGAAATTGAGTGGTTTCTGGTTCACAGCTCCATGTTGCATCCTGCTGAGGGTTTTTGAACATGGCTTTACTGCCACTGTTGGTTGACTATAGGTACTTTGCTACAGCCTGTTAGGTAGAAAAAAATGGAGGAATGTCAAAGTTTTACTACAGTTTTTCACAATTACTTTGGCTTAAACCTGAATAATGACCCAGTGCACTTGAGGAAAAACTGTAAATACCAAACAGTCTGAATTAATTATACTAACCATGAATTAAACTATATACATGAACACAGATTTTTCATAAACCTTTTCAAGTTTGTTGAAAAGTAAATCAAATGTAATGCTGGTGAAATGAATACTGGTTGAAGACAAAAAAAATTCACATTTACTTCTTAAGCTGCTCTTACTGATACCAATTTGGGTTAAAAACAGAGTGCGAATTACCCCATCATAATTGGGGGGTAGCACTATCATATCACTATACTATACTATACCCCCCGATGAAGACCCAGTACCCCCAAAACTTTTTTTTTTGTCTCATTGGGTAATTCGAACTATGGTTAAAAACCCTGGCCGTCAGATTGAACATTTGTTTAGGGAACGATTAATGAATGGGTGGTGGTTTTCTTAGTTCTTAGATCTAAGCCCCGTTTCTCGCGTGTTCGCACCGCAGGAACTAGGCACGATTGTAGTTCTCATAGCGGCGTGTATAGGGACTTTTCTAGCTCCTTCTTCAGGGCGAACACTTTTCTCAGCGCAGAGGGACCGAGTGACGTCAGCGTGCTGTGATTGGTCCAGACACAGGGACCTGTACCGCAGCCGGCATGTTTAAAAATACCTGTGTACACCGGTAGCCATGTAATCAGAAGCTCTCGCAAAATATGGAAATAAACACAACAGACAAACGGAGCGACAGTGAAGTCCAGGCTTTACTGAGTCTGTACGGGACGGAGGAGGGACACTGAGATTTTCAGCCGGCTAGGTGAAACGTAAAAATAATCGATAGCGTTTCATCTCAACTCTCTACGTTAGGCATTAGTAAAGCAATGCTGTGAAACAACTCAAAAACTTAAACAAGGCTATAAATGTTATATTTTCTTTTTTAAGTTTTTTTTATATAATCTATTGTAACTGGTAGCATGTAAATAAAAGTTTGTGAGGAGATATTGTTTGCTGTATTTTTTTTTGCTTGTACTTGTACTACCGATATCACAAAAGACAAAGCGCACATAAATAGTAAATATTTGTAAACCTTTTAGTTTCTGTCAGAGGAATCCCGCAGCACAATCTGAAAGATTATCAATGTGTGTTTTCTTTGGGCTTTGCAGGGTTTACAGTATTTAACATTATTTCTCTCTGTGAAAAGTTTACCGATGTGGTTTACACGCTGATTTTACACCAAACAACAAATAACCCCGGTGTGAAACTCATAGGCGGTGCCGTTATGGGACACAGTGTGGATCCTCCTGCTGTTAGATCTGCGTTATTATTTCTCAGCCACATGTTAAATGAGACATCAGGCCGCACTCACTTTCTGAGAGCAGCGGAGAGACGAGAATTTATATCGATTTTCTCCAACGCAGGCTTTAAACAGCGAAAAACTGAAACTTTTCTTTGGATATTCGCAATTTTTTCCTCCAGTCAGCCTGCACACAGCTCCGATCACACCATCATTAATTATTGTTATTGTGTTTGTCGCCCTGAAGTTACGTCGAATCACCGACCGTCACGCCGCTTATCGTTCCTACTTCCTTATCGCCCTGAAACGACTGTAGTTCTTAGGGGAGCTCCCCGGGGGCAGATCCCCCAGATTAGTCCTTAGAACTGCTTGGTGCGAAAGCGCCTTAATAAGTCGCATGCTAAATTTGATAGCGGTACCACAGTAAATGCATATTTGAACGTGGTACTACTGAGAAGGCGTTGCACTGTAATTGCCTTATTATTATTAATAATTTTTGCTTAATTGAATGTGATTGAATAACTGCATGTGCAGGTGTACGAGTGTTCCTAATAAAATGGACGGTGAGTGTAAACGTTTAGTCCAGTAGGTGGTATTGTTGACTCATCGTGTATCCGCGGACTTAACTCGAAGAAGAAGAAGACGAAGACGACGAAGAAGAAGAAGAAGACGAAAAAGAAAAAGAAGCAGGAGAACGTGGGGCTGAACAAGAAAAGATCTTTAGTGAAAGTTCCATACGCTTTCTCAGTAATGTCTCAGCAGCAACAGCCTCCGCCAGCAAACCCACAGGCGGTGCTTCAGCAGTCTTCACAACAACAACAGCCGCAGCTTAACCAACAGCAGGATTTCGACCCAGTTCATAGGTTTAAAATGCTGATTCCGCAATTAAAAGAGAGTTTACAGGTTTGCTTATGGCTTTAATTATTATATAAACGACAGGTTTACGTTATGGTTGGAGTGGGTTCGTGTTTAAACATATTAAACATATTTCGAAGCACGTTAATCACTTTTGAGCTTCGACTGATTTCCATTTTCGCTTTTGTTTCAGAACGTAATGGCCATCGCTTCACAAAATTTTGCACACAATACTGCAATTGATAACGGAATGTAAGTACACATCGTTTTAACTTAAACAAATATAATGTCTGTTTTAAACCCCAGTAAAGCTGGTTTGAGGTTAGCGATTCAGAATTCTTTCCTCTATAACTCCGTAACACAATAACCTGCACCGCCCTGATTTATGAATTCAAATGACGTCATCGGAGAACCCGAAACGCGCCAGCGATACACTTCAGAGTTTTATCTTCAAAAGCTTCTAACTACGAAAGCTGCCCACTTAGATGAATGGAACCTGAATCAACTAGACCAGTATAACTTCAAAATGTGTGACAGTGGCTCAGGAACAGTGAAAGTAAACGAAATATAACGAAGCATTTAATGTATTTTGGTCAAAAGCCTTCAAATCGATGCAAAATAGAACCTTGTAATTGACCATGAAGGCAAAGGGACCTCCCTGATTTGTGAAAGGTTTCACAGCCCTATTAATTACCGGTGTAAATTATTGTGTTCCGGAGTTAGAATGTTTGAATCGATAACAGTAAGCTAATACATTGTTAAGTGCAGTGTTTGTACTTCAGGGAGCTCTTCCAAAAAAGGGTTTAGTTAAAACTCTGAGTTTGTTAATCCTGAGGTGAGTGACACTCTGGAGCTGCATTCGAAATGTCCACTTTAATAGTGAATCAGTGACAACTGTACAGTCACTGGACACTTCATTAGGTACACCTGTACACATGGTCGAGGTGATTAACTGAAATGAAACGAGCATCCGAATGGTTGAAAGTTGATTTAAGTGACTTTGTACAGGGCATGGTTGTTGGCACTAAACAGGCTGGTCTGAGTATTTCAGAAACTGCTGATCTATTGGGATTTTCACATACAAACATCACTGGGGTTTACAGAGAACTGTTCAAAAAAGAGAAAATATCTAGTGAGTGGCAATTCTCTGGGCAAAAATGCCTTGTTGATGCAGGAGGTCAGAGGCGAATGGCCAGACTGGATCAAGTTGATAGGAAACAGCTGAAGGGCAACAGTAACTCAAATAACCACCCGTTACAACCAAGGTATGCAGAAGAGCATCTCTGAATGCACAATGCATTGAACCTTGAAGCAGATGGGCTACAGCAGCAGAAGACCACACCAGGTGCCACTCTTACCAGCTAAGAACAGGCAAATGAGGCTACAATTCTCACAGGCTCATCAACATTGGACAAAAGAAGATCAGAACATGTTTCCTGTCTGAAGATCTCGATTTTTGCTGCAACATTCAGATGGCAGGGTCAGAAAGCATGCCTTATTAGTGGTTCAGACTGGTGGTGGTGTAATGGTGTGGGGGAGATTTTCTTGACACACTTTGGGCCCCTTAATATCAGTTGAGCATCATTTAAATGCCACAGCCTGCCTGAGTATTGTTGCTGTATATCCCTTTATGACCACAGTGTACACATCTTCGTATGGCTACTTCCAGCTCAATAATGTGCCATGGCATGCTTTCATGACCCTGCCATCTTAATGTTGCAGCAGAAATCAAATCATCTCAAACTGGTTTCTTGAACATGAAAATGAGTTCACTTTACTTAAATGGCCTCCACAGTCACCGGGGGGGGGGGGGGGT
>JAOVYV010000050.1:8048209-8059626 GCA_025674545.1 Hassar affinis
AATATTAGATGTTGGCACCTCCACATCATTGCATTCAGTTTTTATTCACAATTTGTTTAGTGTCCCAACTTTTTTGGCATCTGGTATGTAGAGAATCAGATGGACTACATTCTGTAAATGTAGAACTAGAAAGTGCAACTATATAGTAAGTGGAACTGACAATGAGTATTACTCAATTAGTATTACATACTAAAATGGACAATGAATGTAGTGAAAAGGAGGTGGTCATAATGTTATGCCTGAACAGTGTATATACTCATCACTCATCCATGTATTTCCTATCTGATGTCAAGCATTGTTTACAACCCTTCCTCCCAAAACACCATCTGCTACAGTTCTCTCAGTAAAGACACTTACACTTGATCTCTGCACTGTCAGTTTGTGTTTCTCCCTCAACAAATCTCAAAGAAATGTAACATGGCCCCATCCCCACACTAGACACACATCCTTTTTCAGAACATGTGTTCATGTTCATTTGCAGTGTGGCAGAGCACATTATCCTGCTGAAAGATGGCACTGCCATTAAGGAATACCATTGCCATGAAGGGGTGTACTTGGTCTGTAAGTATTTAGATATGTGTTTTGTGTCAAAATAACATCCACATGAACCAAAAGTTCTCCCAGCAGAACATTAACCAGAGCACCCCGGCTTGCCTTCTTTCCATAGTGCATCCTCATGCCATCTCTTTGCCAAAGTAAGCAATGCACATATACCAGGCCATCTGTATGATGTAAAAGAAAACATGATTCATCAGACAAGGCTACCTTCTCCCATTGCTCCATGGTCCAGTTCTGTTGCTCACATGCCCATTGTAGGTGCTTCCAGTGGTGGACATGGGTTAGCATAGGCACTCAGACCAGTCTGTGTCTATGCAGCCCCATATGCTGCAATGCACTGTGTGTTCTGACACCTTTCTATTATATACATGATTAACTTTATCACTTTGTGCTACAGTAGCTCTTCTATACAATTGGACTAGACGCATGCAGTGTAATACAGTCTATAGTTATGCATGTGTCGGCAGTGATGTTTATTGCCAGTGATATATGGATTGCAAGTCAAGCCATTTTAACCAGTTTTAATTTTTTCGAACTGTGATTATCAAATAGATTATCAAAGAATCATGTACAGTGTATAATTGTAACGAAGTTGCTGAGTGTTTCACGCTTACATATTCAAGCTCACAATTATTTTTAATTAATTAAGTTGTAACATAGGGGCGGCACGGTGGCGCAGTGGATAGCGCTGTTGCCTCACAGCAAAAAGGACCCAGGTTCGATCCCCGGGTGGCTGGGCATCGGCTCCCCCATGACCCCGCAACTGGGAATAAGCGGTACAGAAAATGACTGACTGACTGACTGAAGTTGTAACATAAACCACACTTCCTAGCTGAAATGTCTTTTGTATTTTGGTTTAGTGTTCATTCGCGCGCCTGCCCTCTAGGTGGCGGTAAAGAAGTAGTCGCCATTGTTTCCCCACCGTCAGTAAAAGAAGTAGAAGGCGGTAGTAGTGATTGCATTTGCTGCGTTGCTGAGTTGCATTATGTAAACGGAAGTTGTCAAAAGACTATGATAAGCTGAAACTTAAAGTTTACAATTTAAAGGGGATGAAGAAAAAAAGGGTAAAACCTACCAAGTTTGGAGGTAAAAGAAAGAAAGGTAGGTTAGATATGAATATCCTATGAATAGCGTGGCGCAGGAACAAAAGAGTCGTTGAGCATTGTTGACAGTTGATCGTTAATCCGTTCGCCAACCAGACACTTAAACTGAATCCCAAATCAACCCCGAATTCGGATCTACTTGCATGTTGTATTAAATACGGGCTTCGGTAACATTATAGTGCTTCATCTGGCTAATAATCGCTTGGGGTTCGAGTTTACGTAGTTGTCAGCTGGCTAGCTAACGATCCTGTTGAAAAAATCAGCAAGCTGAAATGAAAGTTATTAAATAGTTATTTCCATGCGCCTTATAAAGCTTATAAAACATTTCTCTATATTAAGGATAACAAAGCAGTTTTATTGACTTCAGTTACTATATGCTGTAGTTTCAAATGGATAAATAAAAGTGCACTAGGTATGTGAGTTTGCTATTATTTTAGCCTCTTATTCTACTACTCTACTAGTCACGGAGCCTATCCCAGCACTCACTGGGCAGGGTGTCCACCACAGACCAGACACACACACACACACACACACACACACACACACAAGACTATGAGGCACATGAAGCCAGCCTTACTGCTTTTCAAATTGCTGCTTATGAAATGTCAGTCTAACACACTTGAAAGCGCTCCTGTCCACTTGAGAGCACAGCCAAGACTTTTGTACTTCCGGTCAAAGGTGGCTGTGGCATCATCTGGAATTGATCTCACAATCTCCTTTTGATAGGGCGAGCACTTGTTTGTTGTGCCAGTCAATGGCATTTTTAACAGTAATTAGATAATAAAGCAACATTATGTTTACATAGCAAAACTATATAAAAAACAGATGCTTCAAAATGCTATTAGAGTTTCATCTTTATTTCCCAGTTGATTGTGTTTCATTGGCAATATTAATGGGTTATTCAGAAAATGACAGAGTAAAATGTATGCTTTGCATATAACACAAACCTGTTAGTGCTGTTGATTTTTCTGTATGTATTTATTTCGTTGGCAGTTGTCAGTGATGTGGCCCCCTCGACAAGCATTCCGCCTCTTGTGGAGGGCCATGTGCGTTGTTTCCTTAGAGTCACAGTAAGCAGAGTGCTGTGGACAATAGCCAAGCCTCCACCACTCACCCTGATCCGATTACGATGGTGGGGTGAGACGACCAGTGGCACGTTGTTCTGTCCCAAAGATAAAGATGTGAAAGCCACAACCAGATTTCCAGTTCGATGTGGCCCAAAGCAGTTTACTTCCTATTTAACAGGTAATGCCATCAGAATTTGCAGACAATTTTTACAACACTGATCACTGTTGATCTATTAAATATTACCATTAGGATAGGGCTATGTGATAAAACAATTCAATGCTAATATCATGACAAAGGACATCACACTATACTATTTTGACAGTATTGTGGGTAACATCAGGCTTTGGTAATATTGTTCCACTAATACAGTATTTTTTTAACTGAAGAAGTCATCTCCTTGACATTTTTAATGTGACACTATATTATTGTTGGTGCACGTTTAGAAAAACTATATTTTTATTCAGTTTTGTGAATTGCTCTTGGTGCCATTTTACCTTCCCCTACTTTCTACTTTTAGTGTGCCTATAGTTCATTTCTGTATTTTATGATTTAGTTCACTAAATACACTTTTCTTGTACATCCTTTATATTCTTTATGGTTGTGCAGCTTTATATTCTTCACAGATATGGGCTCACTGGTGCTGGATGTTCTTACAAAGCCTGACCACTTACCCATAGCACAAATTAAAATACCTGGGATCGCTAAATTGTCCCTTTCTCAATCTATTAATGGATCTTACACATGTGTGTCACTAGTGTCTGAAAAGCTTGGTGAGCTACAGGTGGGTAATTTCAGATGATTTGTACTACCTACACTATATGGCCAAAAGTAGTGGATACCATTACACCGACAGGTGCTTGTTGAAGATCCCATTCCAAAATCATGGGCATTGATATGGAGTTGGTTTCCTCATTTTGGCTATAAGCTAGAAAGCTTTCCACTAGGTTTTGGAACATTTCATGTATAAGAGTTTACTAGGTCAGGCACCAGGCTAGGAGACCTGACAAAGAAAGCAATAGCTTGGGGAAAGCATGTGCGTGTGCTAGTCAGTTGTCCACATATATTTGGCCATGTAGTGTATTATTATTCTCCTTTACTTTGCAGAGCAAGTCATAATACATTTGTCTTAAATCTGCACATTTAAATGCCTGTGTTGTAAAGTTTTAATTTTTACATTGTTTTTCCATAATAGGTCACATTGGCTTTAGAGCCACTGACAGAAACCTATGACAGCATCAGCTCAGTACCAACTGTAGACATGAGCATTGACACAGCAGTTTCTGCTCCAGGACTCATATCTGATCAAAATATGCTGCTGCAATCTTCATCCCACTTTGGTTGTAAAATCAGTGGAAATGTGTCAGATCCTGGAGGCAGTTCCAAGGGCACACCAATGTGTGTTTTACCTTCTTTTGAATAATGTTTGAGTTTGAATCACCATCATGTACTTTTGTTTTCTCTGCTTATGTAAACAATATTTTTGCCTTTCTTGATTTAAATGGTTGTACTTCTTACCTGTTTTTTTATTAGAGGAAAGGACCACTTATACTTTCAAGAGAGAGGAAAAAAACATCATCTTAGAACTAATGCTGGAGTAGGAGCTTCAGTACATAGAAACTTTCAGGGTAAAAGTGATGAAACTAATGCCCACGTTCCCTCAGCATCAGTAGACCTACTTTCTGGTAAGTGCTTCAAAAGCAAGATATTCCTTTCATTATTACAATGTACTTTTCACAACAAAGTACTTTTCTAATTGAATTAATTTAATGACTTCTGTCTTGTTTCCTCCTAGTTCTTCTTGAGCGTGGTAGCAAGCTTAGAAATGCAATGTTGGTTTCTGCATTGCAGTCTAATATTGATTCTGACATGGGTCTAAAGGACACTCCCCTGCACCTACCAATAGATAACACTGGAGCACATCCTTTACTGTATGTCACCATGTCTTCTTTAAATTTTTTTTAGATGTATAGTGCCCCCCAGAAGGTTGGACCAGGGTCCTTCCTTACCCCCTTTATCTGGTTTCAGTTTGGTGCCAGTGCCTAATTACCATCCATTTCTTTGCTTTTAGAAAAAAAAAAACAACCAGCTCTTGTCCAAGAAAACTAGTTCCAGGGTGGCAGCAACACTTTGCTGTTCCACTTATGTCAGGTGTTATGGGAGGGATTACTGTGACCAACTAATGGAATAGATGTGAATTTGATGCTACATTCCATCATTGTTGTTGTGCTTTGTGCTATTGTTTAGTGATGTCATTTTTGCAAATAGAGAGTGGGAGCAACAGTGGTTGAGTGAGCTAGAGAGTGATGAAGAGAAGAGACAGAGCAGTGTTAGCAAGAACAAAGCAGTGAACCAGAGAAATAAAACATTATTTTCTCTCTTTGTAATGTCTGTGTAAACTATTAAATAACTTGGACATGACTTTGAAAACTTTTTTTGTTCATCCTGTGATTTCCATCTGGGAAAGTCAAAGTTTATCCATATTTATTGCCTTCTTGTTCTTGAGCCTTTGAACCACTGTTCACAAAAAGCCCCAAAGCATCAATGATCAAACAGCATTTTTAACAGTGGATATCAGGTACTTTATTAGTAGAACCCTTTTGAACAAACATGCTGATAGGGTGAATGAACAAGAAGTTTGATTTTGGTGTTCTAATGTCAGTTCTAATTATACTTAAAATTCAGTTCTTGGTAAAGAACTTGATAAAATTCAATTCTGAGATATTCCCCTTCAGGGATGCCAAATAACATGTTGCGAAAGTGGAATTTAACAGTTATTTCTGGTAGCTATCTCACAACCTCAACAATTAGATAAACTGTAATCACTTGACTGATTGCTCCTTCACCATCCCCTTAATGTGTTCTTGGTTAGTGCACTCATGGGTTTGATTCCTGGCAAATTTTCAACTATTTCAGTCTGTGAACAGATGCCATGAATGAATGCTTATTTAAACGCTTATGTGGCATTTTGTCTAAGCACTTTTGCTGGTCAGCAAGCATCAGCTGAAAGTTCTTTAGATGACAAAGAGATATGTTTCTTTCCATTTTATATCATTTTAATATTTAAATAATGTTTTATATATTTATGTATTATTAATGGTGCTATTCAGTTGTTTGAAAAGAGAAATAAAATTATTGTATTTACTGTTTATTACTTTTTCTACAGTAATTTGGCTTTTTTTGAAGAATGCCAGTAATTCTGGACTGCAGTTAAACTATGGCTATTGTCTGTCAGATTAATATTTGTTCTTTCTTTTCCCCAAGACCCCAAGTTCCATGGTCAATGCACTTGAATAAGGACCATGAACTCCTCATTCCACATGACATGCATGACATACCTATGGAGCAGCCTCTGGGGAGGTAATGAGGAAGCATTTTTACTGTATTTAATGAATGTGTTTTTAGCCTGGTTGTGATGTACTGCATCTGTAGAAAATATCCCCACACTATTACACCATCAGCAGCAGCGTGAACCATTGATACAAGGCATGTGTTCATGTTGTTTATGGCAAGTGAATGTCGCAGCAGAAATCAAAACCCCTCAGACCAGGCAATGATTTACAATTTTCTATTGTCCATGCGAGGAGTGGCACCTGGTATGGTCTTCTGGTGATGTAGCCCATCTGCTTCAAAGTGACATGTTGTGCATTCAGAGATGCTCTTCTGCATAACTTGGTTGTAATGAGTGGTTATTTGACTTACTGTTGCCCTTTTATCAGCTTGAACCAGTCTGGCCATTCTCCCCTGACCTCCTGCATCATTAAGAAATTTTCACCCAGAGAACTGCCACTCACTGGATATTTTCTTTTTTTTTGGACCATTCTCTGTAATCCCTAGTGATGTTTGTGTGGGGAAAATCCCTGTAAATCAGCAGTTTCTGAAATACGCGACATGCTCAAAGTCACTTAAATCAACTTTCTTCCCCTTTCTGATGCTTGGATTGAAGTTCAGCAGGTTGTTTTGACCATTTTTTATGCCTAAATGCATTGGGGTGCTGCCATGTGATTGGCTGATTAGTTATTTGCGTTATGGATCAGTTGAACAATTGTACCTAATGAAGTGTTTGGTCAGTGTATAATGACACATAGGTTCATAGTGGTAGGATTTTATTATAATTTATAATTATAATAGGAATTATATAATTATAATTTGTAATATTTTATGATACCTTAAAATATTTATAGAGTTTTGAGAATATTTTAAGATACCTACTTTTTCACAACTTTGGATATAGGTTTGTATAGGATATATACATGTACAAGTCATGTATGGCATCACCGGTACTCATCTCCCAGCCATAAAAGACAATATCTTAAACTCAGTCAGTGCAGAGGTCTTGACATCAGTAGGGACCCCACCCATAGCCATCCATGGCCTGTTCTTCCCCTGCCCTGTGGAAGGCACTATAGGACCAGAAACTGCTTCATCCCCAAACTGTTACCCATGTGAATGCCTTGCTGTCTGGATGTTCCAGTAAGTGTATAAACAAGCTACTGTTAGTTCAGACTGCAGTAGCCAGAGTCCTTACTAGAACCAGAAGATACGATCACATCACCCTTATCTTATCCACACTGCATTGGCTTCCAATTCGCATTGATTATAAAATACTGCTGTTAACCTATAAGGCACTAAATGGTCTCACACCGCAGTACCTGAGCGAACTTTTAGTCTGTTATGATCCTCCGCACCTACTTCGATCAAAAGGTGCTGGCTCTTTGTTTGTAACTTGAATATTGAAGACTACAGCAGGGGGCAGAGCTTTCTCTTACAAAGCCCCACAATTATGGAGTGTTCAGGACTCGGACACAGTCTCAGTGTTTAAGTCTATTCTGCAGATCTGGAGGGTTTGTAGACATAGAGTGTTCTGATAAACTGGGATGTTTGGAGGCTGTCCACCCCTCCTGTCTGCTGACCATGAGGGACAGTTTATGGATGCACTTGGAAGCCGTGAACTTCACTATGCGGTTGATGAACAACCTCGCTTCCAAAGCAATTGGGACGCTGTCTAAAATGTAAATAAAAACAGAATGGAATGATTTGCAAATCTTATAAACCCATATATTATTCACAGTAGAACACTGAACACATCAGATGTTGAAAGTCAGTCATTTTACCATTTCATGAAAAATATTAGCTTTTGAACTAGATGGCAGCAACGCATCTCAAAAGAGTTGGGACGGGACAACAAAAGGCTGGAAAAGTAAGTGGTACTAATAAAAAAACAGCTGCAGGACCATTTTCCAGCGAAGTAGGTTAAATGGCAACAGGTCAGTAACATGACTGGATATAAAAAGAGCATTTTAGAGAGGCAGAGTCTCTCTGGCTCTCAGAGTGGAATAATTTCAGAAAAATGTTCCTCAATATAAAAGTATGAAGACTTTACATATCTATAGTACATAATATCATCAAAAGATTCATATAATCTGGAGAATCTCTGTGCAAAGCCGATGGTTAGGTGGATGTTAGTGATCTTTGGGCCCTCTGCAGACAAAAACAGGCCTGATTCTGTACAGGAAATCACTGCATGGGCTCAGAAACACTTCGAGAAATAACTGGTCTGTGCTTTTAATAAGTTAAAGCTATATCATGCAATGTAGAAGAAGCCATATGTCAACACTCTCCAGTAACCCTGTCGTCTTCTCTGGGCCAAAGCTCATTTAAAATGGACTGAGGATGAATCAAATTTTTTAATTCTTTGAACACAATGTCCTGTGGACTAAAGGGGAAAGGGAGCATCCAGCTTGTTCTCAGAGCACAGTTCAGAAGCCTGCATCTCTGATGGCATGGGATTGCATTAGTGCCTATGGCAAGGGCAGCTTAAACATCTGCAAAGGGATTATCAATGCTGAACAGTAAATAGAGCTTTTAGAATGCATCTCTTTCAGGGAAGGCCTTGCATATTTCAGTAAGACAACCCTAAACCATATACTGCATCCATCTCAACCGCATGGCAGTGCAGTAGAAGAGTCCGGGTGCTGAACTGGCCTGTCTGCAGTCCAGACCTTTCACCAGGAGAACATCTGGTGCATCATGATATGAAAAAATTCAGCAAAGAAGACCCAGGACTGTTGAGCAGCTAGAAACCTACATCAGACAAGAATGGGACAATGTTTTCCCAAACTCCAGCAACTGGTCTCCTCTATTCCCACACATTACAGACTGTTGTTCAAAGAAGCAGTGCTACACAATGGTAAACATGGCCCTGTCTCAACTCTTTTGAGATACGTTGCTGCCATGTAACAAAAAATGAATAAATATTTTTCATGAAATGGTAAAATGTCTCACTTTCAACATCTGAGATATGTTCTGTGTTCTATTGTGAATAATACAGTATATGGGTTTATGCATGGGATTTGCAAATCATTCCATCCTATTTTTATTTACATTGCACTTAATCAGTTAAATCTCCATCAGGGAGCAGCTTATATCTTCAACAGTGTGGACTTTGTGAAATTTTAAATCAGTTTACTGGTTAATATTACAGTTTTCTTTAAAAAAAAACAAAACAAAACTATATAGCACTCAATTATGGAAGGGATTATGTTACTGCACTATCCAGTGTCACCCAAATCAAGGTTTCTTGGTTTGAAGGTTTCTCTTATCATTGAGGGAGTTTTTCCATGCCACCATCACCACCAGCTTGCTCATTAGGCATAACAGTTAGGGACAAAACCTTTAATCCATGTCCTAATTTCTTGTCTTTGTAAAGATGCTTTGACACAATGTCCATTGTTAAAAGCACTTTAGAAATAAAATTGCATTTCCTCATCCAGTATAAATTTGTATTTAAGTTAAATAAATTAAATAGATGTTATAAAGCCATTTGTATAGCATTACTTCATACTTAAGTTGCACATATACAGCCATAATATTAAAACTACCTCCTTATATCTACACTCTTTGTCGATTTCATCAGCTCCACTGACCATACAGGTACACTTTGTAGTTTTACAGATAGAGATTGTAGTTCTACTGTTTTTCTGCAGACGTTGTTACCCCCCTTTCATCCTGTTCTTCAGTGGTTAGGACCACCTAAGTCCTCAGGACCACCTCAGAGCAGGTATTATTTAGGTGATGGTGGTGTGTTAGTATGTGTTGTGCTGATATGATTGGATTGGAAATTTTGAAGAACAGGTTAAAAGGAGGCTAACAAAGTATGTAGAGAAACAGTCTACAGGACTACAGTCTATAGTGTACCTGTATGGAGCTGATAAATGGACAAAAACAGGGTTCCTGCAGGGTCTTAAAAAGTCTTAAAATGTCTAAAGACTTAAAAACAGCCAGATTTTCATCCAATGTCTTAAATTTAATTTAGTCAGGTCTTAAATTTTTTACTTTAATTTAATTTCAGAAAAATGTAGTTTAATCGGAAGTCAGTTCTGTGTTTTCTGTGTTTGTGTGACGCTACCGGTGTTGGTACGTGTTAATTAAACTACAAAACCCATGATAACCGCAGGCAGGAAACGGTCCTGATTGCCCGCTTCCTGCCCGTGAAAGACGTCCGTGGATATCTACTGCCTCAGTCACCAAAGTAACATCCTGGGAGTTAATGTTAATGTTTTGTTTTGTAAAACATGGGAAAGTGTGTTTTCAACGAAACTTGGCTCGATAACAGTGATTTTTGCAGTTGGTTGCAAGCGGTTCCCAGTAATCGAGGTGAAGCTCGCTGCAAACTATGCAAGAAAACCATCCAGTTCGGGACCTTGGGTGTGAAGGCGCTTGAGTCTCATGCCAAGGCGGAAAAACACCAGCTTGCCATGAAAAGCCTTCAGCAGATTCAATGCATCACGCAATTTTGTGCCCCTTCCGCGCTGTCTTCGTTGTCGTCAGTGGCTGGTCCCACCGGACCCCACCGCAGTATCACTAGCACTTTGGCTAATGACCTTCGGGCTACATTTGGATCCAGTGAAACATCAAAATCTGAGGTGCTTTGGATTCTTCACTCGATTACAAAACATCTGTCATATAACAGTAGTAGTGAAATTAGCAGCCTCTTCCAGGCAATGTTCCCTGATTTGAATATCGCGAAAACTTTTACGTGTGGACCAAACAAAATCGCATATATAGCTAGATTTGGCTTGGCAGACTTCATCAAGAGAGAGCTGATACTCATGCTTTCACGTGGACAGGCCTCCGTTGAAAGGGGATTTTCTGTCTACAAGGAGGTAGAGGCAGAAAACATGCAAGAGGACACAATTGTCACACACAGGCTCATATGTGACTATGTCGCAATGCATAAGGATGTCACACAGGTTCCACTCACCAAGGAATAGCATATGTGGGAGCAGCCCGGTCAAAATACAGACTCTTTCTGGATCAGGAACACACCAGGAAAGAAAAAGGAATCCCAGAGCCAGAAAAGAAAGCTGACTGAGGACCTTAAGAAAAGGAAGACAAGCTTGGTAGAGGTGTCTGCCTGTCTTGCTAGGGAGGCAGATACTCTTGCAAGTCAAAATCCTTGAAACTGAGATAAGGTACAAAAAAGGAAGAACTCAGACATATGTAGGGTGCGATTGTATGTAGACATGCTAGTATTGTGTTGGTAAAGTTGCTTGGGTTGGAATGTTACTATTTTGATTATCTGTTTTAATATTTAATTAATGTAATCTTTTCTATAACTGAATTAATCAAAATAAAATGTTTTAAGAGTTTCTGGGATCATTGGATTGTTTCTGGTAATACGTTGTGTTG
>JAOVYV010000050.1:8125406-8139742 GCA_025674545.1 Hassar affinis
CTGCAAGAAGAATGGCTTAAAATCCCTCTGACCACTGTGCAGGACTTGTAGATGTCATTCCCAAGACAAATTGACGCAGTATTGGCCACAAAAGGAGGCCCTACACCATACTAATAAATTATTGTGGTCTAAAATGACAGGTGTTTCAGTTTATAGTCTGTCTAGTATAATTTTTGTCATTGCCAGTTGCCATGTTTTTTTTGTTTTGTTTTTTTAATTTAACTCTAAGTGAACATATTTAGAGTTGATTCAAATAACATAGATCAGCTGTCCTGCAACCAAAAGCTCTTATTTCAGGCCCGGCCTCTTTCTGGCATACCCCCTGGTTTCTGAATGTTGTTTTCTTTTTTTAGAAATTAATGACTATTTTTTTTTTATTCATAGTCATTCGAGGCAGTGTTGCACAAACAATTCTTGCCAACCAATGATGGTCACTTCTTTTCACACCCCTTTTCTTGGGTTCAATCAACTCCAAGTTGTATAACACATTATTAATGTGTGTTATTTAATATTTTAAATGTATATTTAAAATATAAATATATTTTGTTTAGTTTCAAAACAATCAACACCCTGGACAAATAAAAATGTTTAGAGCATTTCCTCCATTGTCTGACATGTTTATGTTTGGAGAAAGCCAGTGGAATGCTTTTAACCAGCAAGATTTGTTATCAAAAGTAAAAATTTCTGGTTGTTTATAAAGGTTTAGGTAGCCCGGGTCTTTACATTGCAGTTTTCACTGCATGGACAATTTTGCAATCTTTACTTCTTATTAGCTACTAGTATCCATTTTGTTATCAATATAATTATGGGTTTCTGTTGTTTTATATCCATATCCATATGTGTGGAGCAGTTTGTACCATTATTGTGTCAGGGCAGAAAGAGGAAAATGAAATAAATGTTATATCATAAAAAGCAGGTTTATAGTATAAACCATTGCAATATGCTATCATGCTCTTTTTCTGCCATCTGAATAAAGATACACATTGTTTCATAGCTCCCACTCTAAAAGTGAAAAGTACCAAAGGGCTTTGAGGGAGGAGTCTTGAGTGGAAATGGGTGTAGTTTTCACATCACACCATATTTTGAATAATCGTATGACTGGGGGTTCCCCTTCTTACTTGTCCTTCTGTGCAAAGAAGTGCATTATATGGATTTAAGAAGTGGCATAGCATTCTTTTGTTCTATTTTTCTTGATCGTTGGATCTCTTAAAAATACAGATCCCTACATTTCGACATACAGTTTAGAATCTTTGTTAAACCAGCCAGTGTGGGTTTTTTTAATTTTCTGTGTGATTTCCCACACTATAAATGTATGTGTAGCCTTTTTTGTTGAGCATGAGAGAGTCAGCTGATGCAAGATTGGATTTGCTGTGTTGGCTATTCAGATTCAGTCATTGAGATGGTGGGCTGGTAGAAGGCACAGAACTCAGATTATCATTTTGCAAGAATGTAACCTTTTCCCACTTAATCCTTTTACTCTCTTGGCAAAGGTCTGAAAAGACCAAAGCTCAGATTTTGTAACAAATATAGACAACAAATAACCTGACAAACTGATTTTTCAAATTACTTTATTTAGTGACAGTATAGTAAATATAAGCATACCATACCATATATACCATCACTGAATTAAAAAAAAACAATATATTCTAAATCATGTCTTTATTATTGTACTAACAACTCTGATCATCATGACACAGACTAACTACTAAGAAACTATTCCACTGATTTTGTTTCATCTAATTAAACATGCATTTTTGTGCCTCTGTTTTTTCTTCTACTCTTGTTATAGCTCTCCTTTGATCTTCTTCTCTTAGATGTTCTGGTTTTGAGAGGCGGCATTGATGGAGTGATAGTCTGTAGTCTAGAAGAGAAAAGATGGCCAGTGCTTGCCTCAGCATCTTTTGCCTGAGTAGACAGATCAGTTATAGCTGAACCTGTTGAGGTACTAGGAACCATGATCACTATGGCTTCTTGTCTTGCCTTGATAGCATCCTCCATTACATATGAACTGGTTTTGGGTTGATGATCTCCCTTTCCAACCCCAGTGCCCTTTAATGTTTTAAGTAGAATTTCACCAGACACACCTGTTGTAGGTTTTCTACATTCTATGTTCTTTGGTCGATTAGACTGCAGCCTCTGTGTTGCACTCTGTGGTTCAGGAAATGGGCCAACAGTAAATTCCTGAGATGTATCAGTAAGGAGAAATTTTGGTTCTTCTGTTGTTAAGGTGACTGTGGGGGATGAAGGTCTATACAGCTTCCGACTTTTCCTCCTCCCCCCTTTCTGCCTCAACTTTAGCCTTTTGGTTCCAACAATGGATGTATTCTGTGCGGTGGCATTAAACGCAGATCCCTTTTCATGCTCAACATTGTGTGGTGCCTCCTCCCCTGATAGACTGTTGGGAGTGTGTGTTGTCAGACCTGCTAAGCTGGTGCTTTCAGTTGTACTCACTGCAATGTTATCTGACATCATATTGTGGAGGGTGCCTTTTAAAGGGAGGCAAGTTGGAGTTGGATGTCTCTGCCTCTTTTTTGCCACTTTTTGTCTTGGTATATCAGTTTTAGGTTTGCTGGTGATAGTCACCGGCACTGTGGAGAAGAGTTGCACAAATTTCATATCCTTAATTTGTTTTTGTGGTTCTAATATTTTGCCCTCTTGCTCTGGTGCAGTGGTAGTGTTTACTTGACTCTTGTCAGGTGTCCTCTGATGCTCATCCCTCATCATCTTATTGGAGTGCTCAATGTTTCCCACAGAACTGAACCGGCTGTGCATGAAGTTGACATTCTTGCTGTCCCAGTCAAAATTCCCAGTGTCTCCCACAAAATTGTTCTTGTTGATGACATTCTCAGCTCTGTTAGCAGTGAGAGCCCCTGTGACATTCCCATTAGTTTTTGGAGCCCTGCCTGTTTTCTGCTTTCTCTTTTTCCCTTTCCCTCTTCTCTTCTTGGAGTCTTTTTTCTTTTTGGCTGCATTCTTCTTCCTCTTCTTATCTGAGGCCTGTGTTTCACCTGTGCTTCCACTATCATTAGATGAGCTTTGTGAAGTAGAAACTGTAGCAAGTACTTTGATGAAGTCCTCAGCTGCTGTAACAACATTTGTAAGTGAAGGCTCTTCTGGTGCAGGGTTTTTGGATCCTGAGGTGCTTGTCATGCTTTCTGACTTCTGCATTTCTTCTTGCTTGGCTTCATCTATCTCGGATACTTTTATTTTGGGAGGCTTTATGGTCAACACATCAATTACTTCAATGCCCCCAAAATCATAGGGCACTGACTCTTTCATCACAGCAACAGGCACTTTGTCATATCTCTTACACCTTTATAATAAAAGAAAGCAAGAATTACATCATATAGTATCTGTAGAAATCTGATTGTAGCCTGAAGTCTGTAGGATGTTTTACTTACATTCCGTACCAGTGCCGCTCAACACATTGCTCCTCGAGGGAGAATTCAAAACAGGGAACTTCAATCACATTAAAGAAAGCCTGGCCAACCACCCGTGATGAAGTGTCATTAACTGCCCTCAGACACTGCTTCATTCTGCAGGATGACAAGTTTTTTGTTGATTTGTTCACAGGTACTGAATTTAATTATGATTTTACTAACAAATACAGCTAAATGTAATTCTTACAGATAGAGTAGGGAATAAGCAGAAGTATATAATACCAGTTTCATAGTTTATCCTTTGGTCTAATGCAGCATATTAACTTCCAAATGGCTTGATGTTTTCCCTACTCTGTAACATCTGATTTGACTCATGATCATTTTGATAATCATCTAATTATATATATGACTCATGTTTAAAAATGAAAAGCATGAAACTTCCAGGACTATACATGGTAATCACTGGGTTACTCACGCATTGTCACAGTCACAGTGTGAAATGGAATGCCACTTAAAGTTGGTGAAGCCATATTTCGAAGAAAATGCGTGAATGACATGGGGACAGTGGTCATGTGTACGGCAGCATTTGTCTGTCTCAGCAAACTCTCCTGAAAAGGACAAATTAAATAAGGAAAAAAGTTAAATGAGGTTTAAAAAATCCTCATGTATACAAACATAAACAAAATATTCACTGAATTATTATATTTTAATAGACATTAAAATAAGAGCCATAACTTGTCAATGGTTGTTTGTATACAAATTATATCATGCCTCACCTGTAACTGCATTTGGACAAAAGTTCCTCCAAAATGAATAAACCTAAAGGTAATCTACAGTCACAGAATATAGACTTAAACAATCCCCTGATCATAATAATGCTCACCTAGCTGATCGTAGCTGTTGGCGATGTTTCCCGCTCCGCACCACAGAGTCCCGGGATAAGTGAAGCCCCTCTTGGATCTCCGCAAAGTGTGTGTGTCGCTTAAAGGGTATGTTCTGTCTTCGGTCTCTTGTCTTACACTCTTTACTCTCCCGTTGTCGGCTTTCTGAGGGCTCGGTCCGACATGGCACTCAGAAGTGTCCACACACGTAGAAGCATTGAGCAGAAAGTAAGGAAGGTGGCTCTCGTTTCCCGCGACTAAAGCGGAAAGTGCTTCTTTAGCAAAATCTCCGTCTAAGTAAGACAGAAATATCAAAAAAACTGACCACATGACCGCCTGCACTTTCAGCACCACGGCTTCTGAGACAGCACCAGACCGGGCGCTCTTCAGATGCTCGAGCACGGCTTTTAATAGACTCCTGTTCATGGGAGGGGTCTCACTTTAATTAACATCTTCATCACCACGAGCTTATTAGCCTGTGCAAATCTGTGCAAATAGCAGTAGAGCATGGACAAAGTCATTTACCCTATTGTCCTTGCAACACAGTGCAAAAATGCCTAACTTAAACTATATACTACACCAAAGACCGATCTAATGTATATCTGCGGATATATAATTTAAGGACAAATATATTGTCACCTATTTTTGGCAGTTGTATAATTTTAATTATAATGAATAATTCATGTTGTAATCGAGTTTTTCACGAATGAATCAGTGTGCGTCGTGTGTGCATTCCTAGGACTGGGGGAGTTCACACTGGAGAAATGAACTGAGAACTTGTACTTTGACCGAAAGTTACCTCTCATTCTCCACAAGCCTGGGATTTTCTCCGTTGACGCGGCGAGGGGCGGGGCCTGTCACAGTCTCCACGGCAACAAGAGATGGGGTGATTCCTAGGACCCAACGAGATTGAGCTTCACACTCCACAAAGCCACAGTGACCTGATTTGGCTTGGAGCCACACTGTTTTTTTTACTCTGGGGACTAAACCATGGGCACAGACTAACCACCAGAGTGAACCAGTAGTTTAACCTAAAATCACAAAGTTCTGTTTATATCAGTAGCTACTGACAATTATTTATACAATTTTGTCACTGTAGGGCCATTCATTAAAACATATGAACAACCCCATACTAATAATTTTCTTTTCCTTTTTACTTTCATGACGTTTTCTAGCCCATCAGGTAGATGGTTTGCTGGTTTGCCATGATTCAAGCCAATTTTATTCTTTATAATATCCATGGCATATTCAAGCATTGAGTGACATAAATTTGATTCCTTTTGTTGAGAAGGGATACACACTGCCACACCCTCTTTCAACTGTTCTTTTGAAATATAATAGGCCTATTTTGGTCAGTGATTTTATAATGTTGAACAATGGTTAAAGAGACACTATCAAACAAATTTGGCAACTTGGGTTTCTATACCTTGAATTGGCCTTTTAAGCATTAGGACATTAATGCATTGAAAAATGCAATTACATATAAGAAAGGTCAACTGAAAGGATAAAGGCACATTTGTTCATATGCAAATAGTCTTTCTCACAGCATTCAAATAGTTGTTTTGTCTAGGATGTAGCAGCCAGCTGAACAAGAGAAGTTGCTTATATGGTCTAGTAGGTTATATTCTGGTGTACACATACTCCAGATCATATGACTTGCATTATATCATATCAATATGATATAAGGTGGATAAGCTGGAAGCTATAACATCTTTAATAACAAATATATTAAATAAAGGCGGTGCACTTAAGAAACATTTACTAGGCTGTAGAGTAATTTTCATATGGCTATAGGGTGCATTGCAGCCTTGCATAAACACAGACACACACACACACACACACACACACACACATTTTAATAGGAGCACATACATCTCTGCTTATTCATTCCATTCATTCATTTCATTATGTTAACTGCTTATTCCTATTTCAGGGTCACGGGAGAGCCTAGCCGGCAGCTTAAGGCGCAAGGCAGGAACAACCCTAGACAGGGTGCCAATCCATCGTATAGCACACACACAGACACACTCACACACTAGGGCCACCTAACATGCATGTCTTTGGACTGTGGGAGGAAACCAGAGTACCCGGAGTAAACCCACACAGACAGGGGGAGGACATGCAGACTCCACACCGAAAGGACCCAGACCGCCCCACCCAGGGATCAAACCCGGGACCTTCTTTCTGTGAGGCGACAGCTACCCACTGAGCCACCGTGTCACCCCTTATTCATTCCAATCAGCAAAATTTGTGGCAGCAGTTCAATGCATAAAATCACAATAATGTAAATATATGAAACAGAACATTTTGGACAAAAGTCCTTGTGTAAGCAGAGTGTTTTTATGTTGTATCAAAATCACTTGTTTGACCTGTATTAGAGAAATTACAGAAAAATATGTGTATGTCATTAAAGAAAGATAAATATTATATTTAAAACAAAGATTTAATTGAATTATTTTTGAAGTTAGCATTACTTTATACCATGTAACATGATGCATGAAGGCACACATCTGTGATAGTAAAGTGCCACAATTCACAGTGCATGTCATACAAAAGACATGAACACCAAGTAACCATCCAATAACTCTAAAACCAAGACTTTGAATGTTCCCAGGAGCACAGTGGACTACATCAATGTGAAATGGAAGAACTAACAGAACCCAATGGCAACTAAAGAAGTATTTCAGAATTTCAGAAGTCCTCCACAGAGACTGGGGAACCTGCTAGGAGACAATCATCTCAGAAATATTCAATCATTCAGGTATTGATGTTAGGGTGGCTAGAAAGAAGTCATTCATGAGTAAAAGGCATATAGTAGTCATCAAAAATGTAACTCTTTAGGGCTGAATTTCATGCACTACATCTGGACATCTGGACAAAAAAGGGTAGGTCCTGAAGAAAACCTGCTCCAGACAGGGATGAAGGGTAAGCTTTCAGCACAACAACTCAGAGCATTCTGGGACAAGTCTCTGAATGTCCTTGGGTGGCCCAGCCTTGAAAGCCTATACAATATTTGTGAAGAGACCAAAAGATGGCAGTTCACAGACAATCAGCATTCATCTGATTAAGCTTAAGAGAATCTGGCAGGAAGAATTGGAGAAACTGTGTGCAAAGCTTGCAAAGACTTACCCAAAAAGTCTCAAAGATGTTGTTGTTTCAACAAAGTTCTGAATAAAGGATCTGAATACTTATCTAAATGAAAGATTTCAGTTGTTGAGATTTTTGAAAATTATTTTCACTTCATTGTTTGGGGTTATATTGGGTAGATGAATGGTTAAAAATAAATAATAATAAATGAAATTAAACGTATTAAACTCATTTTGATGTCAGTTTAAAACATGTAGTCTTATAATTTCTTGGCATGCTATTTGTGCAATATTGAGCAGAAATGTCTGCATGTTTTCGAATTGCTTGCCAGGAGTTACCTGTGTCGGGATCTTTGAACTTTACTTTTTGAGTTTTACATTTTTTCCATCACTCTCATTTTTCACCATATTTTTCCCCTTTTTTCTGCAGCAGCCCTTTATGGCTGGTATTTGTCAATAGACAGCGAGGAGACACCATCCACGTCAGATCTGCCCACACAACCTCCACAAATCTCTGATAAGGTACGATAACTTGTCATGGTCAACATTCAACTTGTTCGGTGTGTGGAGTGTGCAGGATGTTCAGTCATTCTTCCTCTGTCATTAGCGATAGTTTTACCTATGCTAAGTGTATATTAGTTAGCTCTCTGATGGAGAGGATTACAGCTTTAGAGGTGCACATCCATACCTTAGAGTAGTAGTGTAGTTTCTGTAGGGGAAAGTCTGGATGCCTTAGCAAATCCCCCAACTCCAGCATCAGAGGCCTCACAGCGGGGCAAATGGATGACGACTCAGTGGCATAATCACAGAGCCAAAGCTAAAGCTAAGGCTTGTCCATGGGAGCACCACTCCTCTTCACTTCATGTGTCCAACAGGTTTGCTCTCCTCAGTGAAGCACCCACTGAGAAACCTGAAAGAGCTCTGGTTATAGGAGACTCTATCTTGTAGCACATGAAAGTAACCAGGCCTTTCGGGGCACCAGCAGCTTTATTTAGGTGTATACCAAGAGCCAGGGTACTTGGACATAGCAGCTAATCTTAGGGTCTTAAGCCACCACAGGTTTTGTAAGATAGTGTTTCACATAGGAGCTAATGATATATGCTTTCATCAGTCAGAGGTTACTAAGAGTAGTATTATAGAGGTGTGTAAATTTGCAAAGGCGATGTACGATGCAGTAATATGCTCTGGCCCCATCCCAATGTGACGTGATGTAGCTTACAGCAGGTTATGGTCGCTGAACTGCTGGATGTCCAGGTGGTGCTCTGAAAACAATTTGGGCTTTATAGATAATTGGAGCAGTTTTGAGGGCAAGGCTGGCCTCGATTGCCTTGTATTTGACTTGTACCATTTTACATGTTTCTCAAACATATCATTCTTTAATTAAGCCCAGCTTTATAGCGTGTCTGTGTTATGGTTGTCCTGTGAACAGCTTCTTCCATTTGAACTGTAGATTGCTATCAGAGTTATCCATTGTCTCTTTTTGTTTACACCCATTTCCCCATTTATTTTTAACATCAAGTCCTGGTATTTTTATACCCGAATGATGAGTGATACTTTTTCCAGTACTTTGTCCCAGAATTGTCCAGATATCTCTTCAGTCACTATGAAGCTGTTTGTTTAGGTATGTTCAGACTCTGGTACCCCTCCAGGAACAGGTGTATGTATATATGAATATATGACACTTTAACTGCACCCAGGTAGATTCTATTTAATTTACATAATTTTGTCACTTCTGATTGCACAGAAATAATTTAGTTTTACAGCATTGCGGTTAATACATATGCAATCCCAATTTTTTTTTTTTTATTTTGTAAAATGTGTTATTTTTATTCTTTATTTGTAAGTCATTTTGCAGAATATACTGACAACACCCCCATCCCCCAACCAACACACACAAACACACTACCCCACTACCATGTTCATATTATGATGTATTTGCATGGATTCATGACTTATAATACCTAGTATGTCCAATTACATTCATGTGAAAGTTCAGGGGGTAAATATTTATGCAAGGCACTGTAAGTCACCATGACTACAAGTACACAAAATAAGGAAAGAAAGCATGGGATTTGATGGCCTTATTCTTGATATATCCCCATACAGTTTATTTACATAAAATATATTATGTAATAAAATTTACAGATAAAGTCTGACATAAAATTTGAGATATAAATTTGAAATAAAGATTTGGTTGAACAGTTTGCAGGAATCTGTGGTCTGATGCAAATACTTCCTGCAGTTTCTGCAATCATTTTTTTAAAAAAAAGTGAAAAAGTATGCATTTCTGACAGACTCAGTGTTTTGCTCTGCTCTCTAAGAACTTGTATAATTTGTATTGTGGGCAGTAGGCTTGTGCACAATGGAATGTGGGAGGCAGAAACAAATGATGAAATATCAGCAGGGGCAAACTTTCAGCAAACCCCTAGGCTCATATAATGCTTGCTAATACATTTATACGAATCTGCTGGACTTTATACTCAAGCAAGTTAATCTGGTTGTATGCCTATAATAAAACTTAGATTCATTAAAATCACATGTTTATTATGAAGCTTTAGTTCTTACAACATATAAAGGTGCAGGGTATATTCTGCAGGTTTACATACATTTACATTTTACATTTAGGCATTTAGCAGACGCCCTTATCCAGAGCGACTTACAAAAAGTGCTTTAAGGTCACCATCAACAAATATATTCTGATACTAGCTCAGAGTACAATCAGGTCTGAATTTTATTTATTATTTATTTTTATTTATATTTTTTTTTAATGAAAAGGATACCTAGTTTAGGAATCTGTGGAAAAGAAAAGTTTTAAGACGTCGTTTGAAGACGGACAGAGATTCGGCTGCTCTGACACTTAGAGGAAGCTCATTCCACCACCTCTGTGCCAAAATAGAGAAGAGTCGTGAGGAGTGTTTGTCCTTGGTAGATGGTGGACCCAGTCGGGCAGTGCTGGAGGACTGAAGGGAGCAAGGTGCAGTGCGAGGGGTGATAAGTGCTTTCAGGTATGAGGGTCAGGGTTGTAGGCGAGGGTCAGGGATTTGAACTGGATGCGGGTGGCTATTGGAAGCCAGTGGAGGGAGCAGAGTAAGGGGATAGTGTGTGAAAACTTGGGGAGGTTGAAGACAAGATGTGCAGCTGCATTCTGGATGAGCTGTAGTGGCCGGATAGAGTTCTGAGGGAGACCTGAAAGGAGTGAGTTGCAGTAGTCCAGCTTGGAAATGACCAGTGATTGAAGCATTTGTGTGGCTTGAGTGATGAGAAATGGCCGGATCCTCCTAATGTTTTAAAGGAGGTATCTGCAGGAGTGAGTCGGGGTTGTGATGCGGACAGTGAAAGACAGTTTGTTGTCGATGGTCACACCGAGGTTGCGAGCTCTTGCGGAGGGTAGTAGAGGTGTGTTGTCCACTGCTCAGCAGCACATTTCAACTAGAGAAACCTGGAAATTCTTTATACACCTTGTGAAATGAAATATAAAGAATCCTCTCATTAAAGTAATGTTTGTGTTGTCACTTGTATTTTTACTTGTTTATTTCTCTTCTTGTCCATACAGGCTCCATGAAGCATAGTTAGAGCTATAGAAATCACAACCCACCATTATCAAAACTTTTACACTTAAAATATTATTTAAAAAAAGAAACTACATTTTGACTGATCTCTTTAACTGAATGAGTTTAATTCAAACCTTAATAAGCCAACAGTGGGTAGGCTTATAAACAATGCCAACTTGATTCTGAGGTGTTTTGTAAGTGAAACATTCTGGAATTAAAAAAGCTCAAATAATAGACAAAACATTTAATTAATTAAAGGACTGTGGCTACAAATATTTTGGGAACACACCTGGTCTGTCTTGTAACTTTTCCAGTAACAAACTGAATATGTTTGATACCAAATGTCATGCTCCTGGCCAGCAGAGGGTGCCCCAGATGCCCTGTGGGAGAACTACAGACCAGAACTCCCACAGGGCCTAACCAACAAGGTGCACCTGCTGGCGGCCATCTTTAATTACCTTGTTTAGCATGCACTGGGGCTTTAATTCTCCCTAGCGAGGATCAACTTTGGAACTGCCGACCACGTTTCTCTTGATTCAAGTTAAGTATTTCCCTCACGTTCACCAGGCACCACTTAAGCTATAAGTCAGGCTCCTTCACCAGGAGAATCTGTGATTCATGCTCAGTAATCCTGGTTATTGACTGGCTATCATCATGACCCCCTCCTGCCCTGGAGGCAGGGGGAGATTTAGAAGTGGTCACCACACTGTTTCAAGAACTGCGTCAACCTAGGGGTCTGCCCGGTCCAGACTACGTAAGTGGAGAGCCTAGATACCCAAATCCAAGTAGATGTTCCCAGAGAATATCACGACCAGATGGAGGTTTTTGACAATAAGAAGACTGTGACTGTGCCAATCAAATTCCTAGGATATCACATTGGGCCTGAAGGCGTCTCTGTGAACTGTACCTTGTGTCCCTTAGAGCTGCAAAGTGTTTGAATTCTCGTCAGGCCAGGTGGGCATTCTTCTTTTCACGGTTCAATTGTTTTTTTACAGACCTGGTTCCAAGAACGGTAAAACTGATGCACTCTCCAGGACCCATGAGCCTGATACTCCAGGATGCCACTGAACCAGAGCCCATCCTCCCTGAATCCAGGTTCCTCCAGGCCATTGTGTGGGAACTAGACCAGAGGATATGACACCTCTAACCAGCCCGAGGGAGCATGCAGCCCCGTCCCAGTAAGCTGTTTGGTCCCGTCTCTCCGCAGTCCTCTGATCTCCTGGGCCCACTCCACTCCAGGTATAAGACAACCCGGCACTAGATGCACCCTGTAACTCATTCAAACCAAGTACTAGTGGCCTCGTATGACCCAGGACATCCAAGAGTTTATTGCCTCATGTTCTGCTTGCGCACAAGCCAATGTCCCCCAAACTCTTTCAGCAGTTAAGCTGCACCCTTTGCCCATCCTGGAGAGGCCCTGGTCACACATTGCTATTGATTTTCTCACAGACCTGCCACAGTCTCTGGGGAAAAAATGCCATTCTCGTAAGTGTAGACCGCTTTTCCAAAGGTGTCAGATTTATTCTTCTTGCAGGCCTTCCCACCATTCTAGAGACTGCTGAGCTCATTTTCCAAAATGTCTTCAAATTCTTCAGCATACCCGAAGACATCGTAAGCAACCGAGGCCTTCAGTTCATCTCATGGGTCTGGACTTCATTCATGGAGAAGATGGCCAAGGTGTGAGAGTAAACCAAGAACTCCTTAAGTTTCTCAGACCCTTTTGCCAGCACCAGCCTCAGGAATGGGTGCTTTACCTCACCTGGGCTGAATATGCTCAAAACTCCATTAAACACACTGCCACATGTCTAACGCCTTTTTAAGTGTTTTTAGATCACCTAAGAAAACCCTGGGAAGACCTTCCCCACAAGAGACCTGCTGTTGCTGAATGGTTCAGGAGGAGCAGGATTCTGGGCCGTCACCCACCAGCAGCTGTCTCGGACAGCCTCCCAGATGAAGAAGGCAGCGGACAGGAGGTGCGGCACCACACCCAGCTTCCAGCCAGGCGACTGGGTGTGGATTTCCACCAGAGCTTTCAGAAGCCCGATGTACACCAAGAAGCTCAGTCATCAGGTACATCAGCCCTTTTCCAATCCTCAAATGCATCAACAAGGTCTCTTACAGGATACAGATGCCATGCCACAGTAAAGTGCATCCCACTTTCATGTCAGTGCCCTTAAACAAGGCCAGGTGGGGCCACAAAGCCAGGAAGAGAGTCCCGCTCTGGACCCTGTAGAAGGAGCTCCTCCCCAGAGTGACACGTATTCTGTCCGGGAGATTCTTGACTCTAGGAGATGGAAAGCTCCAGTACTTGGTGTCCTGGGAGGGCTATGGGCCAGAAGAGGACTCGTGGATCTCAGCCGAGGATATTCTATGCCATCTGTTAACCCAAGAGTTCCATGCCATGTACACCCATAAGCCAGCACCATGCAAGCCTGGCAGACCCGAAAGAAGAGTAAGGGCTCCCGGAGTGAGGGGGGTCTGTCATGCCCGTGGCCGCCAGAGGGCACCCCAGATCCCCTGTGGGAGAACTACAGACCAGAACTACAACTCCCACAGGGCCTAATCAACGAGTTGCACCTGCTGGCAGCCATCTTTGATTACCTTGTTTAGCAGGTGCTAGGGAGATAAAAGGGCAGCTTTAGTTCTCCCCAGCACGGATCAACTTTGGAACTGCTGACCACGTTTCTCATCGCTTCAATTCAAAGCTATTTTGATTCAAGTTAAGTATTTCCCTCACATTCACCCTAGCACTTTTTTAGCCTGCACCTTGCACTCACCTTGCCTGCACTCACATTTTGTTTCCTAGTTTGCCCCTGCCAGAGTATGGAGTGTTCCTGTTTTTCCCTTAGCACTTTATGGACTCCCGTTCTGTTCTGGACTCTGAATGAGACATTCCCTTTGTGACTTTGCCCTATTCTTCCACGCTCTGTGCATTTTAGTGTTTTGTTTTTCTGTAAACCATTGAAATGAGTGTTTGTAATCCCCACTGCATAAAAATAAATATATTTGCACTTGACTTCAGCCTGTGTGGGATCATTACACCACAAAAGAAAGCCAAAAGAGAGAGAAAATCCACATGTAGGTAGCAAAGCTGTGAATTGTCAGTTTTAATGCTCAAGTTTAAATGTACAAATGAAACACTACATAGTTTAGATTCAGAGAAAAAAATGGATATTTACTATTATAGTTTACAGTAATGTCAGGTAGCCCAACTTATATATGCTAATATTTAATAATATTATATATTTTGTAGTTTTCATGTTTATATTATAGCATATACAGGGGTTAGACAATGAAAATGAAACACCAGTCATTTTAGACCACAATAATTTATTAGTACGGTGTAGGGCCTCCTTTTGCAGCCAATACAGCATCAATTCGTCTTGGGAATGACATCTACAAGTCCTGCACAGTGATCAGAGGGATTTTAAGCCATTC
>JAOVYV010000050.1:8364673-8376991 GCA_025674545.1 Hassar affinis
CCATCGTAGGGCTCATACACACACACATTCACACTCGCATTCACACACTAAGGGCCAATTTTCCCATCACCAATTCAGCATGTCTTTGGACTGTGGGAGGAAACCGGAGTACCCGGAGGAAACCCACGTGAACACAGGGAGAACTCCACAAACTCCACACAGAAATTTCCCAGGTCACCCCACCCGGGGATCGAACCCGGGATCTTCTTGCTGTGAGGCGACAGCACTATCCACTGCGCCACCGTGCCGCCCATGCCTGAAAGTAAAGAGGTTATTATCCAGCAAAAAGTGAAATTATTGAAGCTGTGTGGTCTGGCCTGGCTTTCATTAAAACACAGCGTTTGTTCATTATGAAGGGAATTTGAGAAACTGTTGATTTTAGATCAGGAGGAGAGCAGCATGAGGGAGGTGAAACTCACAGGCCTGTTGGAGGTTGACTTTAATGCACAGGTGTTATGTTTTGGCAGACATATTTTGAATATTCAACATTTTTCCCCAAGCGATCAGTAGAAACGCAGATGGAGGCTTTGTTTTCTGACAAAACCTCCCTGCTTCAAGGGTTATGTACTTTGTGTGTCATATGGTACTGTTGAGGTAGAAAACACACATTAGCAAATACACCAGTCACAGACAATGTGATGCATCATCAAACACTGAGACCTCAGTCCTGCAGATAAGTTATACAAACAACGCTTGGCAGGTATAGGTGGTGTGGGGAAGAGTTCAATAGACGCACATTCCTGAAAGTTTTGTCAGAAAGAAAGTGTTGGTTGAGAAATGTCTATAACAGTAATATTGTGAAAATTGGGAACGGACAGACTGGGTTTTTACACACAATGCTGATACCATCTGCTATCTTAACCAGGATACACACACACACACACACACACATACAAGACTGCCTTGCTATACTTGTGAGGACCTTCCATTAACATAATTAGAACAGCAGCTTATTCATCTTAACCCTAACCTCAGTAATAAAAAGCAACTTTTTGGCTCTTTTGTTTTTTTTTTTTTTTATTATAAACTACAACAAAAAAACAACTTTAGGAATATCGGATATTCCTATCCTTGTGGGGACAATCGGTCCCCACAAAGATCTAAAAACACAATTCACACACACACACACACACACACACACACACACACAGACACACACACAGCTCACACACACAAACACACACAAAAACACACACACACACACACCCACACACACACACACACACATACATACAAGACTGCCTTGCTATACTTGTGAGGACCTTCCACTGACATAATTAGTACAGCAGCTAATTCATCTTAACCTTACCCTCAGTAATAAAAAGCAACTTTTTGGCTCTTTTGTTTTTTTATTTTTATTATAAACTACAACAAAAAAACAACTTTCCTAATGTCCCCACGTGGTCAAAACTATCAGATATTCCTATCCTTGTGGGGACAATCGGTCCCCACAAAGATCTAAAAACACAGTTCCCACACACACAGACACAGACACAGACACAGACACACAAACACACACAAAGACACACACAAGATTGCCTTGCCACACATGCACACACACAGCTCACACACACACGCATACACACAATCACACACAAACACACTCACACGCACACACACACTCACACGCACACACACAAACACACACACACAGCTCACATACACGCACACTCACACGCACAGCTCACACACAAACACACACACAGCTCACACACACACACAAACACGCACACACACACACACACACACACAAGCACACACACAAACACGAACACACACACACACACACACACAGCTCACACAAACACACACAGCTCACACACACACACACACACACACACAAGATTGCCTTGCTATACTTGTGAGGACCTTCCACTGGCATAATTAGTACAGCAGCTAATTCATCTTAACCCTAACCTAACACACACACACACACGCACACACACACACACACACTTTCCACTGACAGAGAAAGGCGAACAGAAACAAAGGACGACTCACTCTCGCCGATCTTGGAAAGAGCCTTTACTTGAGACATCACCATCATTTTTTTTCTCACAGTATAAATAATGATTTTAAAAGATTGATTTTCATTTTATACAAAAATAATACAAGACTGAGAAAATCTAATGAATGTCTTGACAATGACATTGTAACCAAGTGGCATATTCTCAATAAAAGCTTTTCTAATGACCTTTTGGAAAGTAAGAACAACAGGTGAGCGTTAAAGGAGCAAAAGCAAACCGACTAAATCGCACTCTTCTCTTTTCCATATCTAGGAGTCCACCGATTTAATTCAGCGCATGTGGTGTCTAGTGTTTGACTTTATACATCATGCTTTGTGTACCTCAGGGTTGCATAAGTGGGTAATACTGTTTGTCCCTGGACTGATGACAGACAAGCATCCTACTCACAGTTATCAGCCTCTAACACACCAAGAGGCTCTTAATAACCTGTCTGTGATTCCGTCTAATATTTATAATGACAGATTAATGGCATTGTGGTGTCATTTCATTTTCATGCTTTCTTTCTCGGATTCCACAATGGAAAGGAGGAAAAAAGTGTGCAAAAATATCTGCCGCCTGGCTTTGGCAAGCGATTGCCCTGTCGTTTTGCTGGTATAAATGCTTTCAAACCTGCAGAAAATGGGCTTTTCCCACTGTTATCTTGTGCCATCCAGTACATTGCATAGTTCTTTCTGTTCTAAAGATTGTCATTTCTAAATCACAGTTTGTTGAAAAAAGTCCATCTTTCAAAACATAGTATAATTATCATTCATATTTACAACTGTACAGAATAGTGACTCCATATCTTTAAGCACGCAAATGGAAGACCCACTGCAAGGTATATGCAGGAAAATCCAACACGTTCAGTCCGTAATGTTCGACCCCAAAAGCTGACCAATAGGTTGAAAAATAATATAAGCTGATTGTCATTTCATTCACAAACTGATTACATAAGATCTATGTCTAGGTGAGCTCGCTGATGATAGAGAGAGGTTTTAGACTGACAGTCCAGGGACGAGATGAGAAAAACCTCTTAAAAGTCTGCTAAAGAGTCAGCTTGGCCAGAAATGAAGCTCTGGTTATCCTTTGGAATTTGATAACCCTGTCAGTCTACAAAATCATGACAGGTTAACACACTCACTGCACCCCATTTCCTTTTGTTCCTAATGTCAGAAATGTCCTCTTTTTTTAGTGGTTGGAAGCTTGGAAAGCTCGGAGCTTGGAAATTGATCAGCTGTAGTCATTCCCAAGTGATGCTTCCATCTTTCCATGGTACGCTCAGACCAAGCCTGAGTCTATTTTCTGACTGCTCTCCTGGTTTTTTTCAGTCCCTACATTAGTGACCAGCTCATCTTCCAGTGCACCGTTGCCAGTGATTAGGAGTTGCCACAGATACAGCAGAGAGAGAGCCGGAGAAATGTGCTCCTGTTGCTAGGCATTGAGGAAGTCGGGTGGATATGCTCACCAGGCTTGCAGAGGACACTGTCGGGAAAGAGAGGAAGGAGAAATAAGAGTGAACGGTCAGATCTTAATATACAAACAGTGCTATACATAGTGCTGCTGATGGTAAAGTTAGCAGATGTCAGACTTAACAGTTAAGCTATCAACTCCTCCTGTCTCATGTCTCTTTTTCCAATGAAACGTCCTCTACGGTATTGTTTGCCATTTCTATTTCTCTATTTCCCTGTAAGGGCGGGGGCAAGTGACCCCATCATGACCTGCTGGCCAACAAACAGTGTCACCTGATAAAGGTGTGGGCCAGCTGCTAGAGCCTTTAGATGCTGCTCTATGAGTAAAGGGGGCATTTAGTGTGAGCAAAAAAAAAGGGCAAACAGGACAGCAATAAAGCTAGAGTGGGCTTGTAATATCCCCCAGAAAGCCCACTGCCATTTGTTACACCACCCAAGTCAAATACAAGGGCTCTGATAAGGAAGAGGAGAACCTGAAAGTGCCCTCTTAGCAGGCTTAGGTATCACATACCTGAGGCATTTTTAGTACCTCATAAACACCTTCATATATAGATATTAAAATGTAAATCAATTACTTGATTATAAATATAAGTTATTGTATAAGCGTGTGTATGTGTGTGTGTGTGTGTATGTGTGTGTGTGGGTGAGCCTCTCTGCAGTGAAGAGCACTATCTGACATTAAGGCCAAGTCACGTCAGCTCATCAGCTAGTGGCCATCAGGAGTGCAGCGTGGGAAATTAAGCGTGTGAAAGCAGTTGAGTGAGGACTGCATTTCAGGCTAGAGCGCTCATGGCGGGTGGGGAGAAGTCAGAAAGGGGAAGAGGGAATTAGTGAACGCACATGCCTCCCCACGGCAGGGAAACAAGTGTGACACACTAGCTTTAATTAAGAGCGAGGGTCATTTCCTGGTCTGATATGCTGAGCGCTGGTCCGGGAGTGGAGGAATAGAGAGTGGGCAGAGGGAAAGTAAAAGCCGGATATATATAGGTATGGGGGGAGATATAAAAAAAAGAGGAAAAGGGAAGAGGGATGGGAATAAAGGAAAAATAGAGATAGAAATACTGAAAGTATGAGTGAATGACAGAGAGGAAAAGAAGAGAAAGAGACAGAGAGAGCAGTATGTATGTATGAGGAGACTTGCAGCTAGAGAGCACGGGTGACTGGTCAGTCAGGCCGTTCAAAGGAAATGGGTATTCTGAGGAGTACCGCTACACTTGCTTGCTTTACTGATTCAGATGTGCAGAGAGCATGGATAAACTGAAGTGGCCTTTTTACAATTCCTGACTTTACAAATTCACCTTTCTGTAAATCTCCAGCTGTTCCCTCATTACTCACTTTGTACACATTCTGTCTGCTTTACATTGTAAAAAAAAAAAAAAAACATCCTGTGCCTGCTGCTAAGCATTATATATATACTATAGATTTGGTCAGGCAAATTACAAAAGACACCATTTCACTTCACCACAGCACAGGATTATTAAGTGACTTTATTTAAACTGTTATTTAAACTGTATTTACCCAGTTGAGACCCCCCAGTTGCACCATCTTGTTTACAGGAGCGTCCTAATATGACAGGGATTAAATATTCAGAATAAACACAGCAATTAGCTGGGATTAGTATAGTGCTCACACTGTGGACATACTGTATACTATGAGCATGTCCTTTAGTGACAATCTGCATTTGGTGCATATTAGTGTAGCATGATTAATCATTTTAATAATAGCATGATTCATAATTTTTAAAAATGATTTTTTTTCATTCCCCAATCAAAAAAAAGCTGCAGGATTTGAAAGCTGCGTCCCTAAACTTCCCAAAAGCATGACTGAAGGGATACATGCAGAACACACAAGCTCGGATAGCTACATATTCCACACAGATTTATCTACGGCAGAATAACCCAGACAAAAGAAGTGAGGCTAGGAGCACATGACTGACCTGTTTGGTGGAGGACATTGAGCTGAGGGTGCTGAGGCTGTTGTTGTCTGTTACTACCATGGCGGACGGAAAGCGTGACGGGTGGGAATACTGCGGTGGCTCCTGCTTGTGTGGGTACACTATGAAAAGGACACAACAGCAAGACAAAAGGTCACACGTGTAAATAATGTATGCATATAGTACGAATTCCATGCATATAGTAAGAATGTCCAATATTTATTGTTGCTCTGAGTGAGTTGCATGTATTATCCATGTATTATCCATATGGGAATCAAATGTCACACTTAAATTTGCATTTGGGCATCTGGCAGATAACTGTAACTATCAATGGACTAACTAGTCTCAGCTGTTATCCATGCAGGTATAAAAGAGTATAGATTAGAGGCTAGTACTCCTTTGTAACCAGCTCCTCTAGTGGATAACTAAAAGGACAATTTTCAAGCTGTGAGTATCTAGTTAAAGTAAATCAATAATGTTGGAAACCATAAGAGGTATGCAAACACATTGCTATTTCCCATTAAGACATTTTTCTCTTTATTTTATGAAGAAAGCATTATCCCACTACATGGAAGAGAAAAGAGCACACTTACTATGTGAGTGCGTAACGGTGGCCATGAAGGGCTGTTGGCTCATGTGGCTGTGGGACTGGCTCTGTTGGTGAGAGCTGTGCAGCTGCTGTGAGAACTGCACGGGCTGTAGGGTGGCCAGGCTTCCTGCCACACTGTTGATTACTGGCACCGTCTGTGCCTGTGATGTGCTCAGACCTGCACACAAATGTACACAATGTTTATGATGCTACTAATTCCCCTCCTGGTTGCACAGGAAGTTGCTCAGACCATCGGGTCTCCAAGACTGGGCGTTGACCATCAGTGGCAATAAATATGAGATACTGAAGACAGAGAAAATAAGAGACAGCACTCACCCTGTGCAATGGCCATGACTCCAGAGATGGGCATAATGAGGTTCTGTGTTTGCTGGTGAGCATGATGGGAGCTGTGGATGTTGGTCAAGGTACTAACTGGTGGAAGACCTCCGCCTGATACTGAGATCTGCCAAGAGAAACACACAGAGACTCTGTCAGAGGAGGTCTAAGTACAATTCATTCTGGTGTAAGTGCCATACTTGCTTAGATCTTATTAGAGTAATTATGAGTAAAGGGGTTGAGAGTGTTTTATCAAGGGTTCTGTAGTGCTATCTTAAAGCAAGAAGCACAGGGTTTGAAGTGACAATGGGTGTTCTTGAATAGAGGAAGCTTTGCTCAGACAACTGTCTGAGGGCAAAGATAAACTACAATTATCCTCCCTTCCTCCTCATGCCAATTAACGTTCTACTCCCTGACACAAGGCCCAATGAAATTGAGTCATAACCTAACTAAATTACACAAATCAATATGTCTGATATATAAAGGAGTTTAGAACATTGAAGGTAACTGAGGTTTGTCTAGCTGGAAATTCAATATTTGGACAGAGCTGGGGGTTAGCAGTGACATGTCCTCCTGCTGCAACACCCCAGCTTAATCGAATGCTGCTGTCAGTCCACTTGCCAGAGTAAGCAGAGCTCCACCCGCTACTTCTTCCTCCATGGCATATAATCAATAACAACAGAATGTTTCTTTGTCAGGTTTATTGGCATAGCCATGGCCATGTGCTGTTCATAGTAACACCATAGACTGCCCTGTGGCATACCGTGGACTAAACTTTACTGTCTACTGGAGCTTCGACTGAAAGAAGAACAATGCAGTGTTTGTTGGGCTACACAGCAGCCTATTGCAGCGGCTATCAGGGGCCCTGTTCTGCGTTGTTGTGTCAAATGTAGGCCTTGGCTTATCTTATCTGAGGCAGGAGTGGCCAGGTGTGCTCACCATCTTGGCGTCAGGTGACAGCAGGCCGTGGCTGGGGTCCAGTGCTCCAGGAGAGACCTGCTGCAATACAGACTGGCTGCTCGTCATGCTGTGGTGATTGATAGTGCTGGAGGAGCTGACTTCACTGGGACCCTGGTTGTACCTGACAGCTGAGGTGAAATAGAGAGAGAGAGAGAGAGAGAGAGAGAGAGAGAGAGAGAGAGAGAGAGAGAGAGAGAGAGTTATATTTAAGTTAGTGTTGGCTGGATGTGTCACAGAAATCAGATCTGGGCCTCTCCGTGTGTTTTCACATTAGCCACAAGTTGCCAGAGACGCTTGTATCTGCCTTCTGGCCCCAGAGCAGAGCAAACAAACTCCACTGCAGATACATGCCCAACAGTCAAGGCCAGTGTACACAACGCCTGTCGCTCATAACACCACACATTCATGGCAGCTTGTGCTTCCCAGGACACCTTACACATTCTCTGATTTGACTAGAATAAAAAGACAGACATTTTCAAATTCAGAATCGAAGACTCTCTCACAATGGGATATTTTGCTCTGCAGTTTGAGTCTCATGTCAAGTCATGGGAGTCCATGTTACAGGGATTTCAGTCATCTCTTGTGGAGTGGGTGTTTGCAAATCCCAGCCTCCTCTGATACTGACCAAGCAAACATTACAAAATCAATGCCAGTGTCAAATACTTCTGTTGATATGCAGGCAGTATCTCATTTAAGCTCCAGTATCAACTTGACAGAGACATCGGCTATGTTCACCTAAAATAACACACCAAGAGCAGGATCACTGCACGACCCATAACTGACCAGATCATCACATAAAACACCCCAAGGCATCCACATTACCGAAGACCTATGTATTACACAAAGATCATAGGTATGGAGGTATGAAACACACAGTTTCATACAAGAACTTTGTTTTAATGATAATGGCAACATTTCAGCCATCATGTGGTTCATTAGCTGGACATCAGACACAGAAGGATCTCTCCACAGAAGGACACAAACCCGTGTCTGTCCGCTCCAGCATGCAGCCAACTCTCTCACAGCTCTACAGCATCTTGTAAACACCGACAGCGGACAATAAAGCACTCCATCGGGCCCATGGATCCCTGACCACACAATGGACCGACCACCATAAACAGACTTTATTTTATAGGCCTATACCCTGTAAAAGTGTCAGGGGGAGGACGGGGCTATTCAGCGGGGGCATTGTCTCACTTTGCCTGCTATTCACCTAGGATGCAGGGACTGGTCTCTCTCTCTCTCTCTCTCTCTATCTATCTCTCTCCCTCCCACCCTCTCTTTTAACCAGCCTCAGTTGTATGTCTGATCCAGTCTGACCAGCAGGACGTCTCTGTTTCTAGGGCAACAAGGAAGCAAAATATGGTCTCTAACACCACAGGGCAGGAGAAATGCTGGACAAAAACATCAGATTTATCTATCCCAGTTCACAGTACGTATTACAAAAGTGGTTACACCTGCCCAATGGTCAATCCTTAATCTAAAAACCTAGTGGAACAAGCCAGATTGAATTCAGAGGGTGGTAAGTGCAGAAGGGGAGTGGTAGCAGGGAGTGGGAGCAAAAACTAAAAAGCTTCAGTTCTCCCTGGGACCCATGTAATATCAAAGCCCTGGTGCCCAACCCCAGGCAATAGTCTTTAGAATGCTACTGCATATGAGAGACCTCCTGGGTCTCTGCAGGACGTACATGTCCTTTCAGCCTGCCTGTGTGCTTCACGGTAAGTGTGGGGACAGCTGAACCCATGAGATCTGTGCAAAGGTCATCCAGAAGGACACTGCACCATAAACCAGAGGTGAAAAGTAACTAAGTACATTTACTGAAGTGCTGTACTTAAGTACACTTTTGAGGTACTTGAACTTTACTTGAGCATTTCCATTTTATGCTACTTTATACTTCCACTCCGCTACGTGTCAGAAGGAATTATTGTATTTTAGACTCCGCTACATTTACTCCATAGCTTTAAGTACTAGTCAGCGAATAATATAACACGTTTTTTAAATCCAGCACAGTGTTAAAGATTACACCAGCAGCTTCCAGCTTTTTTTCTCCAGACTTCTCACAGAAAGCAGGGTGTCGTCGGGTCACATTTCAGATGTCTATGAGTGTTATCTGCGCCACTAAAGAGTGATTTTATTCCCCTTTAAACCTCTCATATGGGTTCAAATGATCCAATATCTCACAAAAAATAAAGATTAGAGAAAAAACTGTGTATCAGAACTTCTACATTACCTCTCCAATAAATTATCTCATGACCCCTTAGATTTATCTGCTGTCCCTGTCTATAAAACTGTATATAAACGAGCTCCACCTCCAGCAGCTACAAGAGTAACACGCTGCTTACACACTGACGCTTCAGTATTAATTATCTGATGATGTCAGATATAATAATACATCAGTCAGTGTGAACAAATCAATACTTTAATACTTTAATACTTTAATTACATTTTTAAATTGTTGTATAGCTGCTTTTAGTTAAGTAAAGGATCTGAACTTCTTCCCCCACTGCATTAAAATACAATCTTCTACAATCCTTTCATTAAGAAACTTATTTTCATTATCAGAATTTTCCATGAGTCCGATGTGAAGATCTGAGCAGGTATGATAAAAGAAAGACATATAAAATTATTTAATGGGGAAATCAAAACTGCTAATGGTATCTCCATTCACAATTCATTAATAAATACATATATCTGCATTCTATTGGGACCCAGTAACAAAACAGTCCAAAACTCAAACACGTAACTCCTAACTCTTATCAATAGCATGATAAGATCAATAAAAGGTCAACAAAACTGGAATAAGAGAAATGACCCTTCGGTGACCTTTTGCTTCTGACCTAGGCTTGATGTGATTTGGGAAATGGGGTAGAAAAAAAAAAACAGGCTTCACCCACAGTCAACTTTAGCCTCAGCAGAAGGAGTGATCAGTCCTGTCTATTCAAAAAAAAGGCCCAATACGAGCGGACAGCTCCTGCTGCTCTGCTCCCGTCCCAGTTTGGACCACTATACTCTAGTTCATAAAGGTGGGGGGAGGGTTCAGGCATCCCCTCCCCTACCCCAACAGAGATAAATGAACCTAGGTTACAGTCACTTCTAATACACCAAGGACAATGGGGCTTCCTGCTAGGAGAGAGTAAAGAGAGCAGGGGACCGGGGAGCCCCTTATCAAAGGTCTGGGAGATGTAGTAGCTGAGGATTTTAATTGTCAATTAAGCATGCATAATACAGGCTGTGTCTTAGCAACATGATGAGGGCATCCTGCTGAGCCATTCTTGTTGGGTCAGGCTTCTACACTGAAAAACATCTGATGCTGCTGGCAGGATGCCTTGTAAGCACCCTAACCCCCAGCTAAGGAAAGGCAGAGTGCAACACCCCTACCCCTTTGCCCTTAGCTTCTGCCCCTTTCCACCAGCCAGTGACCCTGCCTTTCCTTGCAACCTTGGGCCACTGACTGGCCAGGTGTGCAGGACAGAAAATCCTTGAGCAAACAAATAAACCCCTCACAGCTTGTTTGAGGAGACAAGCACTCCCTTCTTCTGATCTTTTAACATAAAAGTTTTTTTTATATTATTTTTATTTTTTAGTCCAATGTATCTAACAGTGTATATGCTTTATTAGATCACTCAGAAGAGGAGCCAGCAGTAAAATAACAACCTTACAGGGACAACAGTACTACCATGTTGCCATGTTATTATCCTGCTTGTTTGACCTGATGCTGACCCTAACACTGATCCCAGGTACATATGGACTGTCAGTCCAAAGCTGAGAATAAAAAATGGCATTTGCACAGTGCACTCTAATTAATCACATCTCTTCTCACTCAAGACAGATCTCCAATCTTTCTTCCTTTTCCACAGAACTGGACTTGACTCTAATGACGAACATTGTTTCCGCCTACATCGCTATCAAACACTACAGCCCTGATAACAGCCTTGCCTCAGTCACCTGGCCTAGTTTCACACCTGAGGCTTTAAACTGCTTTAGAGATGGGAATTCGTTTCACTGCAGATGAGAGGATATTAAAAGATGGTTACCTTGCATCTTGCTGGGTGGAGAGGCGCTGGCTTGGGAATGGTGTGGCGAGCTGTGTGTGAGCAGAGGGTTGATGCTTTGCCCTCCGTAGGCATCCATAGCCAGCTTCTGCCTGAAGGCTTCCTCTTTGCGCCGATTGGCGAACCAGTTGTAAACCCGCACCTCTGTGACTAAATTGGTACCAAGCCCTTGGGCTTTAGATGGTGATACACCTCTCTGGAGACACTCTGCCCTGAATGAGGACAAAAAAAATGTTGAGACAATACAATTTTGGTCAATTATTAATCATTTTTGTTAATAAATTAAAAAATGATAACTTTGCAATTATGTATAAGATTGGAAAGAGTGTAAGATGCTGGAAACCTTAATATTAAAAAGGTATAGTATATGATAGATTATATATAAATATATTACCTATTGCATTCTTCTACCAGAGCCTCCCGCTCTTCTTTGCTTGGGTTCTTCTGCCGTTCGTAGGCCTGGTAGAGGATCTGCTGGGACGCAGGCCCCCACTTGAAGCGGTTGCGTCTGAGCTTCTTGAAGGCAGGTTCAGTAGCGGCATCCTCTCCCGGCTGGCCCATGACCGGGCCGGGCTGACTGAACTCAGGGAACAGAAGGAGCACCTGATCCTGACTGGCTTTGTCTGTCATATTGCTGCCAGACCCTTGTGTTGCTTGGTTGAATTCTGTAAAAATAAAGAAAGTGGGTTTTTTGGGTGTAATTTGTACGATTACAAAAAAATACTCTCACTCCCAAAAATGAAATGATGTATTAAATAGAACAGAAACTGCCTTATAACCTGTATCAACACATCCATTTGTCTAGTCTATTAGACAGTTTGTGTTAGTTTTAATACAGCTGTGTTATGCCACTTCACACAGGCGGTGTGTTGATATTATTAACATATCATTGTGTTACAGTCATTCAGTCAGTCAGTCATTATCTGTACCGCTTATTCCCAGTTACGGGGTCACGGGGGAGCCGGTGCCCAGC
>JAOVYV010000050.1:8377091-8379591 GCA_025674545.1 Hassar affinis
CCCACCCGGGGATCGAACCCGGGTCCTTCTTGCTGTGAGGCGACAGCGCTATCCACTGCGCCACCGTGCCGCCCCCCATTGTGTTACAATTTGTCCCAATTTATTTTGCTTGGATTTGGTGATTGATCAGTAGTTTGACACAGACTGGGCTGGACAATGTACATTCCTTTCCTTCACTAATTAAACACAGACTACAGACCCAAAGATCGTGAGTTCAAATCCCACCGCAGTCAAGCTGTCACTGCTGGGCCCCTGAGCAAGGCCCTTAACCCTCAACTGCTCGGTTGTGTAAATAAGATAAAAATGTGAGTCGGTCTGGATAAGGGCGTCAAAATGCCGTAAATGTAAATGTAAACACTTCATCAACACACACTGTATGTCTTACAACAGTTTAAAAGTGTGTTGTTATTGAACACGCCTTTTTGAGATCGTTGCCCTGTGCATTTCTGAGTGCCAGGATGTTCAGGCATGTGGCCAGTGTAACCTCCAACACTGCCACGTGATTCAGTCTAGAGGGCCTGAGTGACCTCATGGCCAAAAAAATAAAAATCAATAAAATCTCCTAGAAAACAGGTTTTTTCATTACAAAAAAAATCTAAAGAAATATAAATTATGTTCTGTATAATATAGCACATGATTATATAATGCAGTATATCTTACAGTAAATGATGCATGCTATACTTCAGTGCTTTCGGCACCAGGTGAACTTACGTCGCAGAATCTCGCGCTGCTTCCTGACGTACCAGGTGTAAAGAGCCGCGCGCTTCTGCGTCTTCATGGGCGTGCCCTTGTTCAGGTGCTGGGACAGGTGTGATTGGTTGAGACCGGTGACGTCGACCACCTCGCGCTGCGGAATGTTGTGCTGTTGCATGTAGGCCTTGATCATGCGCGCGGCACGCCACGGGTCCTCACTGCGCGCGCAGCCATGAACACACAAGTATTAGATTTTTATTTATAGTATATAAAACAACATTACAAACATGCACGCGTCCACATTTACATCAGGGGTTTGCCCGAATGCAGAGCGTGTAGTGACTGATTCATGGCGCAGAGGAATAAAAGTGTAGTGTAATAGGAGAGCTGTGCAATAAGCCTGGGTTTAATAGACTGTCTGTGCACGGTGCTGTTCCCTCTGTCCGTCTCCCTGACAGCTTTCTGTCAGCTTTAAAGGGGTGTAAAAGCTCACACATGATTGTTAATCACCCTAATAAACGATCGTTAATCATCGCTTTCAGTGGGCTGTGCATGCATCCCAGGGCTGGGCTTACAGCTTTTTAACTGGAGGAGCTGAACCTAGTCAGGCTCTGATGGGATTTCATTACAAAGGGACGCGTTTATTAATGGGCTAATCATTCAATCATTCAAAAATAATAACATCAGAGAATTTCTCCCTCTTCAGCGTAGTGTAGTGTAGTGTAGTGTAATATAGTGTAGTGTAGTGTAATATAGTGTAGTGTAGTCTAATGTAATGTAGTGTAGTGTAGTCTAATGTAATGAAGTGTAGTGTAGTGTAGTCTAGTGTAGTGTAATGTGTAGTGTAATGTAGTGTATTGTAGTGTAATGTAGTGTAGTGTAGTGTAATGTAGTGTAGTGTAATGTGTAGTGTAATGTAGTGTATTGTAGTGTAGTGTAGTGTAATGTAGTGTAGTGTAATGTAGTGTAGTGTAGTGTAATGTAGTGTATTGTAGTGTAATGTAGTGTAGTGTAATGTAGTGTAGTGTAGTGTAGTGTATTGTAGTGTAATGTACTGTAGTGTAGTGTAATGTAGTGTAGTGTAGTGTAGTGTAGTGTAGTGTATTGTAGTGTAATGTAGTGTAGTGCAGTGTAGTGTAGTGTAGTGTAGTGTAATGTAGTGTAGTGTAGTGTAGTGTAGTGTAGGAATATATTTACTAAGAAAACTGACTGTTATTTATGTGTTAAAGTTATTTATAATATAGTTTACATCCAGTATCTGAGACAAATACAAAGAAAAAAACCTTAAAAAAAGAAAAGTAAAAAAAAAAACAGAGGTTAAGCAGAAATTAAGCAACACCGGCTCCGAATTCTGAATGAATTATTAACAATTATAAACAACCTTTAATATAAATCAAGGAGTAATAATAATAATAATAATAATAATAATAATAATAATATATTTTTAATTAGTTAAAATTGTAAAGAAAATTATATTATAAAATTCTATTTAATTTTGCTTAATTTTACTAAACGTGCATGTTATAAGGGATCGCATGCTGTGCCCGGTGGAGAGGGTGTTTAGTGATCAGGTTGAATAATAAAGCTGTTGAGGTAATATAAGATGAAGAGTCAGCCCATGACCCGGATGTTACATTGTGTTAAATGATGTTAAATTAGATCTGCTGGTTTTCACAGAACACCAGTATTAAAACACAGTCAGAATGTCACAGCGCGACGTGTTTCCGTTCTGTCGGCTAAAACACGATTTCAAATATAAATGCACGGAAATTAAATCCGTCCAGAATGAAGACAAGAGAAAAACAAA
>JAOVYV010000050.1:8384591-8387449 GCA_025674545.1 Hassar affinis
TAAAAGATCATTACATATTCCCAATCTTAACAATGACATTCATTCATGCATTTAGAGTGCATATTTGCCATGGCATTTGTAGACCAAATCAGTCACAGTGGACAGAATAACTGAAACGGATGCCTTTCAGCCAAGAGTTTCTGCAAAATGCAGAACAATTACAATTATATTACCTACTAGCTGAAAGTTATCCCAGGGTCAGTAGTTTAACTATACTGCTTTTAGTGCTTTGAATGCAAAATATAAATGACAAAGATAATGAAAAGTGGCTTGAAATATGTTGAACTCTAGATCAAACCATTAGCTAATTGTAATTTGCATTGTGAATGTTGTAAGAACAAAAGTTTGAAGTTAACTTTGAACAAGGTTTTTGTACTAAAATCCACTTGGCAGCGATTTAGGCCTGTGACCTCTTTACCCCTTCCACTACGGTCTACAGCACAGTGCAGAACGCTTGGAAATTTTCCTGGGTGAAAAGGGCAGCAGCGGTAGAGAGCGGGTGTGAGACTCAGCAGCCGTGATCATGTCCCGTTCCAACACAACGACTTGGACCTTACCCTTTACCTGCCCTCATCTGCTGCTCCACATTACTGCTTTAAAATATGTTTCCCCTACACCCCCACCCCCCTAGTCATTTTATCATAGTGTATTTTAAGAGTACAGGTCAACTTTATAGCACTTAGAATTGAATTTCCATTATAATTCCAACTTGGCATGAATACAGTTTTGCAGAGAATATTAATAGCTTGAATTTTATAAGCACTAAAGTCATCAACGACTTTGATCAAAGACTTAAAGTGCTTTGATTAGATCACTTGAATTTTCCACTGGAAGCAAACTGAGTATTGATCCCTGAAGCATGAGGGATCATCACCTTTCACCCTGCAGAAGAGACTATTTAGGAAAAGTCCACACTGTCACAGTCATAATCACAATAACCTTTTGAAAAATTCTACTGAATATTCAATTTTCAATTCAATTTTATTTCTAAAGCGCTTTTAACAAAGGACATTGCCTCATAGCGGCTTTACAAAGACAAGAAATCAACAGCTATCCCTAATGAGCAAAAGCCGGTGGCGACGGCGACGGAGGCGAGGAAAAACTCCCTCAAATGATAAGAGGAAGAAACCTTGAGAGGAACCAGACTCAAGAAGGAACCCATCCTCATTTGGGTGACACTGGACAGTGCAGTAACAAGTAATCCCTTCTATTACTAAGTGCTATATAGTTAAGAAAAACAAACAAACAAACAAAACATTAACAATGTAATATTAACCAGTAATATCTCTTCCCATGGCATGAATGTATCCTTCATTATTAAACATCCATACTGGCATTGCCCCTCCCTGCTTCTGTCAACTCAGACACTGCAAAGGGAGTGCATGTGTGAGCTTTTCCCAAAAGAAGCCAAAAACACTAAAGTTTACTCCATCAGTATTTACTGGAGGGCTGGAGATCTTACCTGAGGACACCATTTGGTCTTTAATCACAAAGCCTCAGAGCGTAATGAGTCACTGGTAATCATTTTTCAATTTCAGTGTTTTTCATTCCTATTCTTTACCTCATTATCTATTGAACCGAGACTCCATTCCCGCTCTGCAGCTCAGTAAGTTACGCCTACAACTACAAGACAACAGAAAAGAGCAATCATTGTCATCATCTAAGACATCTCACATTGAACAGTTAGAGTGGGTTCCTCAAGGACAATCAAAGGAATATGATAAAGTAGACTGAGGGAGTGTTAGGGAAATCCTTGAAGATCTGGGGTCAGAGCGTCCTTACAGAAGCAGTCCATAACTCATCAGCAGGGCAGCATGACCCCATGAATAACCTCCCATCCTTCCCTGGCCCTCACTAACTACTGTAGGAGGCTCCTCAATACAGCGTAAAATCATTACAGGAAGAAAACATCACATAATTACAATATTATTACTTCTATTTACAATGATGTAATCTCCAAAAAAAGGTGAGGTAGACGCATATACGTCTCCTCATGCTCCCACATTACACTGTAACAAGAGTGAATAATATTCAACATGGGTCGTCTGGTGCTTTGTGTAGAAACTTCAGTTTTCTTCTGGTCATGCTGTTCTGTACTTCTCACCCTGCCCATCCTGGAATCAATATTGACTCAGGGATTCAAAGTAAAGCTCTACTGTAAAATAGGGAAAGACATTTTTTGACTATGTGGTTTCAGTATTGTTTCAGCGGAGGCTGAGAAAACAGAAATAATTCTGAAGCATAAGACAGGCACTGAATACAGTGACTGTAGTAGGAACTGTGTCCCGTTGGCTACATTACAAACATATTCCCATGGCTTTTGGCACTAGTATTATGAATTTAAAATTCAAGCTTAGTAACAGTTTTATTCTATCGGTGTATTTTATTGGTATTTTATTGTATTTAAATTTTATTGTATGGTATTTATTGTATTTTATTTTATTACCATGCATGATATGGCAGAACTATTATCCATTATGCACAGCTCATTTTCAGCTAATTGTGTGGATCAAAAATTGCAGTCTTATCCCTCAAGGGAGTTCGGGAGTACACAGACTTTTATGTGGAAGTCCTTTTGGAACCCTTTGAGGGAACCACTATGGGTTTCTGCATACAAGTTAAGTCATGCCCCAGAGGATCAAACCTAATGCTCAAGTCTTAGACCATAATTGGATGAAGTTATTTAACCTAATGAATTAAATAAAGCTGCTGAGTTTAGGGGCGACACGGTGGCTTGGTGGGTAGCACCGTCGCCTCACTGCAAGAAGGTCCCGGGTTCGTTCCCCGGGTGGGGCGGTCTGGGTCCTTTCTGTGTGGAGTCTGCATGTCCTCCCCGTGTCCATGTGGGTTTACTCCGG
>JAOVYV010000050.1:8541542-8553289 GCA_025674545.1 Hassar affinis
ACACGGGGAGAACATGCAAACTCCACACAGAAATTTCCCGGGTCCTTCTTGCTGTGAGGCGACAGCACTATCCACTGCGCCACCGTGCCGCCATTACTACTATAGTCCATTCTGCTTTATTCATACTTGTATATTTGCAGTCAATAGTGCACTACTCACAGCTGTACATACAATACTGTATTTACTGTACTCATATATACTGTATACATTACTCCAGCTCACCATTAATGTCCTGCATTTGCATATTTCACAGCTTAATATGTATACTGTGTTTGCATATTGCACTGGATTATCCACTACTCATATAACATAGTCACTCTAACCACTGTACTACTCGTATCTGCAGTTACTGTACATACTGTATATACAACCCAGTGTATAGACCTGTTACATGAATAACACTGTTCTTGCAGTGATGAATCTAATCTAATCTAATCTAATCTAATCTTCAACTGTCCAGTTTGGGTGATCCTGTGGCCACTGTAGCTCTTCATAGCTGACAGGATTGTAACCCAGACATGGTCTTCTGGTGGTAGAGCTCAGGGTCTGAATGCCCACATTGTGTATACTTTTCTTCTCACCACGGGTGTAAACAGCAGGTATCCGGGTAACCGTAGCCTTCTCAACCGGTGCTCACAGGACGCTTTTGCTTCTCCTTTATAAACTCTAGAGGCTGTTTTGTGTGAAAATCCCGAGGGATCAGCTGTTCCTGAGATACTCGAACAAGCCGGTCAGGCACCAACAATCATACCACACTCACAGACATCACAGCTTTCTGATTGATCTGAACATTATTGTGAAAATCTCTTGAACTGTATCTGCATGATTTTAGGCATTATGCTGTCATCACAAGATTGGCTGTTGAGTGTATATAATATGTACATTGAAGTACCAGAAAAACTGGTATAGCAGTTAATACTTGGTAGGTCCCCTACAGGATTTTGGAGGGAACGTTGCACAGTCCTCATGCTGATGTTCGTTGAGGCTCCAGCATTGAAATCCAATGTTATTTGAGGCAGTGTTGTACACCCATCACGTGAAATGACTCTGGTCAAACTCACCTTTTTACGTCTTTTTACGTCATAAATTCGAGGTTTTGCTGGAATTCTTGTAGTCACAGTTACACCCTTGAAAATCCACTTTGCTTCTACCACCGAAATGCCACGACCCATCTCACCAGCTCCAGCTATTAAACTGTTGAAAATTTCTAAATCATAAAAACTTACCATTCTCACGGCACAAACAGCTCTAGAAGCTTCCACAGATGTCTATCGCTTTATATACGCACTCCCACATGCAACTATTGACATGCAAAGGTGACGTTGATGTGGATTTCTGCTACTTCAGTGTATAAAGACATTGCATGCTGCTTCAGGATATTCACATGGCCAGACCTGAGTCAAAGTCACTTTGTGCAGTTGGATGGATTCAGGCTGGACTCACCTTCTCGTTGCAACAGAACCGTGCTACAGCTTCTCAGAGTTCTGTGCACAAAAAAGCCGCCGCAGCATTTCTGACTGAAGAATGAAAGAGGAGGCTTTAACCTTACACAGTCTGCAGTTTATTTGCGTTTTGGTCTGTTTAATTACATGCAGTGTGAAACCAAATTAAATATGAAACAAACCAAAAAGCAGGACACACACACACACTGCTTCAGCCTCAGCAAGCAGACCGTGACGTGTGACCGTAACCAGACAGATGAGTTCTGACGTCACGAGGAGCATCCCGACTGAAAGCTTCAAGCGTTTGCCACTCCAGTCATACAGACATAAAGATCGACACACTTTTCAAATGCAAGTCAACCTTTATTTTGGTTAGAGGGAATGTTTGTGCAACACGTTATTCCTGAAAGACACGGGCATCTGGAATGACAGATTTAGATTTAAGTTACAGTTGCACACTGCTACCATTCATGCGACATTTTGTTCTTTGGTAGAACAAGATGAAACGCCCTTGGCATGAGTCCTAAACGTTATTAAAAAAAAACAACAACAACAAAAGAAAGAAAACAAACCCAAAAATGGTCATGATGTACTATTGAGAGTACATGTGCTCTATAAGATACAAAGAACTTCCTTAAGTGCTCCATAGAAGGTTTCTAGGGCACTAAAAGTTCAGCAGCGTAGGTTTATCCACCTAGACTAAAGTTTCAGCAGCAAATATTCAAATGTCAATTCAAACAGGTTTTATGCCTGAGCTGGCACATGCAGCATTCGTCCCATCAGTAGTTCTACGCTGTTTGGTCCCCCACTCGTGAACAGTGCACCAGGTCTTTGGAGTGTGCACTTGTGCCAGCACTCTTCCTATTTATACCTCCAGGCAGTCACACACACACACACACACACACACACACACACACACACACACACACACACAGTCCACTGCCCAGTGTAGGCACTTCACATAGGAACTTTATAAAGAGCGCCCTGACGTTGTGCCCTGGAGCTGTAACACCACATGAAATAAAGACTGTGTCATGTCTAATCTAAGCTTTACGATGTCTTGGTTATAAGCAGTCAGCAGATGACGAGTAAAATCGGATGAATTGACTTCAGAACCGATCCATTCATAATGTTGCACTGTAACAAGCTGAGCGTAAATTACAACTGGCTTCTACCCTTAAAACACTGTAACTTAACACAGGGATGGAATTAACATAGCAGCTTAGTGGAGAGGAAAGAAAAGCATAATACAGTGGCAGAAGCCTACCGGGAATTAGTGACTCTCAAACACAATTAACCAAAAGATGTCTAAGCTGTGTAACTGTAATCTGTGTTTCTGTTTCAATGCTGCTGGCAAATGACAGAGAGAGAGAGAGAGGAAGAGAGAGAGAGAGGGGGGGGGGAGAGGGGAGATTAAGAGAAAGCAAGAGAGAGAAAAAAGGAGAGAAAGACAGAGAGAGGAAAAAGAGTGAGAGAACGGGAAAGAGAAAGAGTGAGAGAAAGAGCGAGGAAGAGAGAAAGAGTAAGAGAAAAAACAGCACCATTTAGCTGCTGTTGGCAAATGACAGAGAGAAAGAGTGAGAAAGAGGGAGAGGGAGAGAGAGAAAAAGAGCGAGGAAGAGAGAAAGAGTAAGAGTGAGAGAGAAAAAACAGCACCATTTAGCTGCTGTTGGCAAATGACAGTGAGAGAGAGAAAGAGTGAGAGAAAGATAAAAAGAGTGAGAGAGAAACAGAGGGAGAAAAGAGATAGAGAAACAATGAGAGAGAGAATGAGAGAGAGTATGAGAGTGTGAGAATGAGAGAGAGCATGAGAATAAGAGTGTCAGAGAGAATGAGAGTGTGAGAATAAGAGTGTCTGAGCGAGAGAATGAGACAGTGTGAGAATAAGAGTGTCAGAGAGAGAATGAGAGAAAGAGTGAGAGAGAGAATGAGAGAGAGTCAGAGAGAGAGAGTGTGAGAATGAGCGTGTCAGAGAGAGAATGAGAGAAAGAGTGTGAGAATGAGAGAGTGTGAGTGAGAGAGAATGAGAGAGTGTGAGAATGAGAGAGTGTCAGAGAGAGAATGAGAGAAAGAGTGTGAGAGTCTGAGAGAGTGTCTGAGAGAGAGAATGAGAGAAAGAGTGTGAGAGAGAGTCTGAGAGAGAGAGTGTGAGAATGAGAGAGAGTGAGAATAAGAGAGTGTGTCTGAGAGAGAGTGTGAGAATAAGAGTGTCAGAGAGAGAATGAGAGAGTGTGAGTGAGAGAGAATGAGAGAAAGAGTGAGAGAGAATGAGTGTCAGAGAGAGAGTGAGTGTCTGAGAGAGTGAGTGTCTGAGAGAGAGAATGAGAGAGAGAGAGAGAGAGTGTGTCTGAGAGAGAGAGAGAATGAGAGAGAGAGAGAGAGTGAGTGTCAGAGAGAGAGAGAATGAGAGAGAGTGTCAGAGAGAATGAGAGAGAGAGAGTGAGAATAAGAGAGAGAGTGAGTGTCTGAGAGAGAGAATGAGAGAGAGAGAGAGAGAGAGTGTGTCTGAGAGAGAGAGAGAATGAGAGAGAGAGAGAGAGAGAGTGAGTGTCAGAGAGAGAGAGAATGAGAGAGTGTGAGAATGAGAGAGAGAGAGAGACTTTGACATGTGGTGCTGCAGTAACAAAGCCAATACAATAATGATCTATCTGTGGAAAGGAAATGGTTTTGGTCTGAATGTAAAATGAAACGGTTCCAGCTCTACACAGTTAACTTGCTTAATCCAAAAAGTTCTAATCCTCATCTTAGGAAGTCGTTTAAAAAAGAAACAGGGGTTTTGCATTAAAACAAAACAAAACAAAAGTTATATTAAAACAGCTAAAAACGTAATTCAGCATCTTCGGCACTCTGTCCGTTTTCAAAGACGGTCCCAGGGACAAATACTTAAGGCTCTTGGGGGGGGATCCAGCGAGGCCGACATACTGCATGTCCCTCAGGTCAACTTCAGACTGCTCGGCGTTTGCTCTATCAGTGACACCACAGCCTGTGCGCAGTGTAAAGATACCTGCACTCAGCTCCCAGATGGCCCGCTCTCACAGCGACAGCCTAACGCCACGAGGAGAAAAACTCGCACAGACTCGGTAATGTGCATGAGGTGGGAAGATGACGAGTAAGGAGGCACCAGTAGACCTGAGAAAGGGAGGCACTCCGTGTACAAGACTATTCCCAAAAGCAGTGGACACCAGTTACAGCACGTTCCCAGTAACCCATACTAATGTAACTTTACATTATCTAACTACACCCTGCTGTAGTTTTATTTCCCCCCCAAATATGAATTCTTTGAACTTTTCTAGTTCTGAAAATCATTTTTCCTGGAAGTACTCTTCAGGTGAAAATAAACGAGTCGAGACCTCTCCAGGATCGGCAACAAATATCAAATGTGGGTTACGTCTATGGATCGTTAGGAAAAAAAAAAAGCAGAGAAGAATGGGGTTACTGATGGAGCAAACATGCAGTACGGTCAACACCATCACCGCATTCACAGCCCTCAGTTACAGTAGTACAGCAATGAGGCGAGTGTTCACATCACATCACATCACGTCGGATTTAGCCTGCGGTCCTCGTATTCATATTGCCATAAAATTTGCAAGTGATCCTTTAATGCTCGAGTGAGGTTTTTCCCTGGACAAGACTGAAAAAGACCATAAAATGGAACGGCTGGCCTGGCTGGACGTGTACTAAACATCAGGCTGATCACGATCGCCTTGCTCTTTCCACACACACATACACATACACATACACACACACACTTGGACGGGTTTTGAAGGGGAGAAGCAGATCCTGATCGGGTTCGTATACCCTGAAAAATCCTGTAGTGAACCGTCTGAGCTGTAACACAACAGCTCAGGAACTCAAGTATTTCAACACAAATAACACAAACATAGCAAACGATGCACCATGTGCACAGGTTTAAAATAAATTCCAGGGTGTGTCTACTTCATGACAGATGAACAATACCTAACTAAACCTTATGGCATACTCAATAAAGTCAAAAGCCAACACCGATCACAGACGGACAACAATGCTGGCTGATACAATGACGAGAGGAAACGTTTCACACTGAGATTACAGCCTTACAGTAACAGTCCGATCGGAGTCTCGAGGCCGGTATCTGAACGTCGGTCTCAGGAAACAGTCTTATCACAGGTGCATAACCCAGCGTCGATTTGCACTTCTTCTTCTTCTTCTTTTTTTTTTTTTACTGATTCAAAGTTACAAGTGCAAATTAACATGTAAACATTGAAAGGGAACATCTGACCCCTGTGCCAGAAACGCCAGAGCACAGCACAGAGGAAACAGTCTCACATTTTAGAAACATGGCACCTCTAGAATTCCTTCGGTAAGCTGGGTGTGTGGCCCATCAGTATTAGCACTTCTAATAAATTCAAGTAAACTACACTGAAATAAACTGGAAGAAGTCGAGCATGTCACACGTCTGACATACACTGCATTGATCAGTGAGTAGGTCTAAATGGGAAAAAAAAAAAAAAAAAAAAAACAAGCAGATGTTGCTTTCAACAGCTGTGACAGCAAATAAATATTGGATTTACACAGATTTCTATACAGGTTTTCCCTCCATAGGCTGATTCATCTACACAAAAAGAAGAGCCATTTGAAACCTTGCGCACAGTTAAACTGGGTAAACTGATGGCCAGGGCGTGATGGGGAAAATACAGTAGATCACTTGCAAGTCTGGAAAGAAAAGGAGGAGACGTGTTTCTGATGCCGAGTCCAACACTGAAGGATGACTCGCCTAGGCAGACCATTACTCATCTGTACCCTGGGTGGTGAATGTGCACGTTGCGACTATCATTTGAATCTTGAGCCCTGCTCATCTTCACCATCATGCCTGTGCTCTGCTCTCGAAAGCACGGTGCCTGATAATCTCCACCCACATACTCCATGGGTGGCATCAGGTTCATCTGGACCGTGTTGCCCGCTCGAGTTCTGTTTTCTATGGCCGCCCCAGACATGCCTGTGTGGAATGGAACACCCATCTCTTGAGACCCTGAGCCATCGCTATTGGGTGTAGGCAAGATGCCGTTCCATGGTGGCTGCACGTAATGCCCGTTGCTGTAATTCACAGCCCCGGACATGGCGGTCACGGGTGGAGAAGGCGAGGGTTTGTCTATAGGGGGCTTCATATTAAATGATTGGCCCATGCACACATCCTGAGCATAGCTCATGTTCTTGTTTGGAAAGCCAGGCACTGCGGTGCCGTCTCTGGCCGGTTTGTTCCCTTGCTGCACACCGTCTGAGAGGGACTGGAGTTGAGACAGCTGCTGATTCCAAGGGTGGTGCTGTGGTAAGTGGGGCTGGGCCGGCTGCTGTTTCATATCGTGATAAGCATGTCTCATGTTCATGGGAGCCATATTGGACAATGTCAGAGCAGCTTTGTCGGCGGTGCTGGCGAGAGCACAGGAGGGTAGAGGGTTGTGAGCGCACACGCGAGAGCTGGCATCGATCAGTAGGTTTCGGCTGATGGGGCTTGGGTTGGCGATCTGGCCTTCACACACTGATGTGGCACTGGCGCTGGCACGTGCCTGGCAGAAGCGGCTGATCTGGTGAACGATGTTGCTCAGGTCGCCGGGCTGCTTCTGGTGCAAGCTGGCCGCCATGGACAGAGGGATGGTTGAGGTAGACACGGTTACATTGGGTGGGGCGTCTGCATCGGGGAGCTTAGCACCAGGCATGGCATTGCTAGGGGCTGGAAGGCTTGGGCCAGAGGTTTGAGGAATGGGCTGAGAGTGGGGGAAACTGTGGGAGTGCTGCAGACCAGCTGACTGAGGCATTTCAGGCAGGTGAAGGAGGCTCTGAGGACCTGACGGCTGCTGCATTAGAACATGTTGATTGTTTAGAGCATGTTGTTGCACAGTCTGCTGTCTAGGCAGGCCAGGATGCACTGCTTGCTGATGGCCCAGGCTTTGCTGCTGTAGTAAACTGGGAGGGTGAGGCATGGCCTTCTGTTCCTGCAAGCTCTGGGGGTGTGGAAGAGCCTGCTGAGGTTGCAAGCTCTGAGAACATGGATGGTTCTTGTGGGCTTGCATGCTTTGAGATTGAAAGAGGTTCTTCTGAGTCTGCAAGCTCTGAGAACGAGGGATGTTCTTCTGAGCCATAAGCTGAGGCTGGGACAGAGCCTGCATGCACGGAAGAGTCTGAGGCAGGTTTAAAGTGCTTGGAGTGCCGTAGGGTCCATTTTGTGGGTTCATGGCGATCTCAGGGAGGAGGCGGACTTGAGGATGCTCCAGGATTCGTTTAACAGGAACTCTGACTATGGCCAAAAGGCCAGTCCTGGTGCTGACCTGAGTAGGGTAGGGGCTGTAGCGCTGGCTAGAGGTGTCAAGACCGTTCACTGTACGGCGCAGGTGCTTCCTCTGAGGTACTTTCACGTTATTGGGAAAGATTTTTATAGTCAGCGGGTTGTTTGCAACTTTCTTAGCATAGGCGTCCAACTCTGCTGGCGTGGGATACTGTGCAGATCGCATCTTCTGGGTAGTGTCCCCTAAGAAAAGTGGACAAGGTGGCAGAGTAGCTAAAGGAATACGAACATCATTCAACTTCTTTTATTATTTTGTGTTTTACTAAAAAAGTAGCTTTCAAAAGTTTCATTTAATTGCGATAGATTGTTATGGAGAGGAATTCGTGCCAAAATGTGAAATGCAACGCACATAATGTACTGTTTTTCCATTGTGGCATGCAGAAGACGAGCCAAAATGGAAAACAAAACCGTTGTTTGACCTCTTCAATGAAAAACAGTACAAACCGATTTGCATTTTCAAAATGGCGTGCTGAATTCGTCTCACAATTAAATACAAAACACCACAGAGCCACCTCACTGAAACGCAATGCACGTTAGCCAAAATTAAATGTAACCGCTGTCCAATCAGAATCCTCTACTGGATTTGGGGGCGTGGCTAAGACACCAGTCAGAAGAAATCACCCGGAGCTGTAAATGAATCCAGAGAGAATGTCTTTTTAACTATACCGCTGAGAGGACGGGTATTTTCAAGCGTCTGGCTCGTGGTTGTACTGCTGGAGCCTGAAGCAGTTCGTTCCTGAGTGGATTTTTTGACATTTCGTTTAAGTTTTCACCACTTGCTGCAAGGACTTGGGGGATGTTCTCTAGAACCCACTCGTCTTTGAAAAGCACATGGTCGTCTGTAGCTGCACCGTCCTCAATTTGTATAATTATAGTGTTTATTTCCTCTGGATTCATTTACAGCTACAGGCGATTTCTTCTGAATGGTTTATTAGCCACGCCCCTAAATCGGGGACAGGATTCTGATTGGACAGCGATTACATTTCATTTTGACACAAATTCTGCAATGCTACTCTCTGAAAAACAATCACGTGCTTTGCATTTCTTTCTGGCACCTTCGCAGCACCACACAGTGGACACAAATTTGGTACAAATTTGGCACAAATTCCTCTCTACAGATTGTGGGCTTGTAAAATGTAAAACTCTTCCCTCTACTGTGTGCAGAATTCCTCCTATCGCATCTTTGTCTTTTTTTTATCACGTCAAGGTCTGATCTGAATCATTTCTACATCGTACTACATCCTTGCTGATCTGCTGCCGGGGCTCTGGAAGGGGATCATGGGGAGGCAAAAAGGTACTTACATTTCTGAAGTCCAGTGTTCATCTGCGTGTGGGTGAGAAGCCGGAGAGAGGGGGCTGATACCGGCAGACAGGCCAGCATGTCACATAGGCACTAATTCCACGCTCACACGCTCCTTATTACACTACAAGATGACACGCAAGCAGAAAAAGAAAACGTTTACTTTCCCCACTTAAAACCCCACAAGGAGAAGCAGGTGTTCTGTCCGACATTAGACAGAAACACATAATAAATCATCATCCATGATAAGAAATTCAACCTCCAGGCTCCTTGTATTGAAATGGAATTACCATGAAATACTCGAAAAAGCACTTCTATCCACTTATTTTGCATTCACACTGTCTCGCTCTCTTATGATCTTATGATGGAACAAAACATCCCTGAAACAGTCTCCTGGAAAACTGGTGCAACGATCGCTCATCACGTTCGATGGCCAAACTCTAACGTCTCTCATAACCTCCACAGGTTCTCTTTAACCAAAAGATCAACTCTGATCAGGAACAAAAGTGGCCTTCCAGCAGCCTCGTGCTCTTTATTTAAATATCACGCGTTTATCCGTGACCTTTATAAATAGTTCTGGGAAACAGCTGGTGTCAGGGCCCACAGTGCACACCCTGCAGTGTGCGTCATTCTCCAGTCAGCAGGGCAGGAGACGCTGCAGCGGGAACACAGGCCTCATGATCTCCAGCTGATTCCTCCACCCTGAGCTTATCCTCTATTTTAGGCTTTCAAGAACGCAATTAGTGTCGCACGGGCAGGCCTAGTCCAAGCACTTATGCTTATTCCTTATGCTTTCAGACCAAACCGACATTAATATAACCTAAAACAGATTTAGAGCTTGGTGAGAGATATATATCTATATATACACACACACACACACACCAATCTATCAATTCTAGGAAAGGAACTAGGAAAACTAGGAAAGCACTGGCTGATGATGTTAAGGATGAGTATCAGGGTCTGTGCTGGTGTGCTTTACTGGTGTGTGAACGTTCATGAGACAGAACGCAGGACAAGGCTCGTCACAGTCCCAGCTCCGAGATCAGTGATCGGTACTGGGTACTGGGTATCGTGTACTGGTCATTACTCAGCCCTGATATCAAAATAGTACTGAAAATGGAAAAATGGGATCAGTGCATGCTCATTCTTAACTTATACACATAGCTAGAAGGTCTGACAAGATCTACCAGGATATAGAAGATGAATTAAATGATTAACCAAGCTCCACAGATGGGTCTGTAACAGAAGAGTAATGAATGAATGAATGAATGAATGAATCCTTACTCACTGACTGAGATCAGGCCAAGCAGAGCAGCCTGATTCTCAGGGCAATGACCACCACTATGACCACCAGTATAATCCCAGACCACACGTAGGCATGGCCCAAACCTGACAGCTAACTAATGGGAAAGTTAGTGTTAGTCGTCTGGGTACAGCTGATCCTCAGAGCAGGCCATCTGGATTAGCATATAGCGGGTTAGCAAGGCAAACTTGGGCTTCACTAGGACAGTAAAATGAGCTCCACAAGCAGACAGGCTTCGACATCTCACCTCAGCACTACGGGCTGAACACCCTGAACTAGTCTGTAGCTCATATTACCCTACTGAATACCCAGTTTGTCCCCAGTAAACCATGGGAACTCAACCGTTTAGCTCAGACTTTGTTAGCTACAAATTCCTCACAGCTATTACAGCTAGCATTATTTTCCCCACACGTACTCCGCCAAAGCCCGCCTCCTGTGCTCCGATTGGCTACCAATACAGGCTTCTGGGCAGTCCACCAATCCTAGAGCAAGGAATACACCGGTACTAGCCAATCCACATTCAGGAAGTAAGATCACCCAGAAAACGAGTAGGAAAAAAAATAAATGCTGAAATCTAACAGTCTTCTTTGTGCTACGCTGTGTCGGTTTATTGGTTATGCCGTACACTTAAAATAAATCTCTTACACTCAGAATGAACTGCGGATATGATGATAAACTTACTCTCCAGCGTAATGTGGCAACTTCGAGGCTCAAAACTGCATTTTTGTGTCTTTGTCCAGCGCTCGCGGCTCCCCGGTGAAGCGTCGTTGAGTCGCTGCCTGTAGCCGCACCAGGCGCATGCGCAGTCCGGCTTTCCCACGCATCTTCTTCTGTGAAGCGCAGAGAGACGCGATCACGCGCAAAGCGCGGCCACGCTGTCGGAGCTCGAACCCTGCAAAATCACCTCAGGGTCAGGGTCGAAATGCTTGTCCAACACTGAGATCAGAGCCATTAATATAATAAATAGACAGTGAAAATCATTCTAAATTATTTTTTTAGGTAAATTAGGTCAAAGGTGAAGCAGCCAGGATTCCAGTGAAAAGCACAGGAAGTGTGAAAAAAAGCTTTCATGAGCATTCCCCTCTGAGGCCAGGTCTCACAAAGGTCTCACAAAGGCAACCCTATGTTTCACATCCAAGTCCTTGTTTCTGTAATCTGTGAGAAGAAGGTCTCACCACACTACGCTCCATGAAGCCAGTCAGTCATTATCTGTACCGCTTATTCCCAGTTACGAATCATTCCCAGTGCCCAGCCGGCAACTCTGAGCGCAAGGGCAGGAACCAACCCTAGACAGGGCGCTAATCCATCACACTCGCATTCACACACTAAGAGCCAATTTTCCCATCACCAATTCACCTACCTGCATGTCTTTGGACTGTGGGA
>JAOVYV010000050.1:9074324-9089632 GCA_025674545.1 Hassar affinis
GTGTCTGCATGGGTTTACTCCGGGTACTCCGGTTTCCTCCCACAGTTCAAAGACATGCACGTTAGGTTGATAGGTGTCTCTAAAGTGGCCCGAGTGTGCGTGTGTGTGTGCCCTACGATGGATTGGCGCCCTGTCTGGAGTTGTTCCTGCCTTGCGCCCTATGCTGCTGGCTAGGCGTCGGCTCTCCTGTGACCCTGAAAAGGAATAAGTGAATGAATGAATGATTTAAAAACAGGATTATTATAAATACCTACAAATTGGTTACTAGTTTTCTTGATATTCAGCCATACATGACTATACAGCCATATTGACTAGATAATTAAACAGAATTATTTCTTGTATAATGTTAAAATTGGCTTACTCAACCAAATAACATGAACAAAACAGCAAGTAGTCAATGCTAACTCAATTTTCTGATTTTGAATAGTCCCTAGATAGTGTTCAGATTGATATATGTGATTCCCTAGTGGTCTGTCCTTGTCTGCATGTCTGCTCTACCCATAACATTTGCAAAAACAGCACAGTAGAACCAAGCAAGAAAAGAAATCATCATCATCATCATTATCATCATCATCATCATCATCATCATCATCATCATCATTATTATTATTATTATTATTATTATTAGTAGTAGTAGTAGTAGTAGTTATTATTATTATTATAGGGTTATGCTTATTGTTTGCTCTGCATTTCGTAACATGCGATTGGACTCACTATCATTACAACAAATCACAGTCTACTTAATAGGTTCAGCACTCATCTTCATTCACATTGTGTTCAGGTTCCCATACGCTGCCAGGATACTACGGCATGAGAAGACCGTTCTTTTCTGATGCTGAGTTTTGCTCTTCAAGCAAGCAGTTCTCAGCAGACATCTACTCTTCAGCACTGACAGGAAAGTCCTTCTCCTGTGACACTACACCCATGTCTACTTACTCGTCCCTAATTGACAGTTACTACCCAGAGTCTTTCAGTGACTACCGTAGTGCTGCTCACCCTGGGGGAGGGAGTTCTATCTTCTCGTCCACTGCACTGGCCGCTCGGATTCCTCCTTTTCCCGGAGATACCCCTCACTTCATGCTGGTAAGGCTGTTAGTTAGGTGTGGATCTAAAAACAAACCTCATTTTTGTTCCTAATCACAACACTTTAGCATATTGTAAATTCTTCTGCTTCAGTGTTTCAAGATTCCGCCAAGTCACATGGGTTTTTCTTGTCATTCATCTATGTAGGGTGCTGGTGATATTACTAATTTCTTATCCAGTATTTCTAATTCCATGTAGCTTCTAATTCCATGTAATGCTTCTTTTAAGGATTAACACACAGCCAGGCATCTGAGTCTTATTTGTGTTTGTGTGCAGAGGGATTCCTGGGAACAGGCAGGGATGGAGCCTGCAGAGGGGTTGTGTGGGAACGGTTTGGCTCCTGCACATGTGGAGCCAACCAGCCCCAACCAGTACCGCTCATCCTCCAGGAGCTCCACCATGGGCTCATCACAGTTATACTCCCTGCACACCCTGGATGATGTACCATATCACTCTCCCTTCCAGCTGCCTTCCAGCTTTTCCTGCCCAACGTATAGTGAACACGTACCCAAACTCCCAGGTCTGTCCTCAGAAGACACTGAGAACGCTTCATCTGGCTTGAATGAAATGTTGCCATGGGTCAAAGAAGATGCCACTGGAGCCTGGTCACACTGTGAAATTAGGAGAACTTTCTGATGCAGAGCATTTGAATTGCAAACATGGCATAGCTAGCTGAATATAGGAGACACAAAGGACAATCCATTTAAACATTTCAAACATCAGGACCTAAAGATCATTTTTGGTTGAGCAGTTCCAAATAAAAGTGTTCCAACTTTAACACACATGAATATTATATTGGACATCAAGGCATTTCCATGTAACAAAAAACAAACATGGTAGTTAGGGAAACATGGAACTCAGAAGGACTAAGATGGCGTTGAATAAGCAAGAGACACAAAGCCTTCCTTTTTAACTTTCTTTTTTTAAATTATACAATATGTACACATATACATATAATCAAAATGGCTAGTTCTTCTAGACTGTAATGTTTATTTTAAAGCAACAAAACAATGTAATGAAAAACATGCTACCTGCTTCCTAATGTGGTGTGGTGTTTATTGTATGTTTTAGAGCTTGTATGAAATATAAATAATTTTATGAGTCTACTTTCAAAAGATATTAATCCAGGAGTTTTGCGGTGGTGTCGTGACAACAATGTCTACATGATTAATAAACTGAAATGAGAAAATTCATATTTCATAGAGCCTCTCTATTTGTACCCTGTTTACCTTTATTGTATTACCTTTATTTTTCCCCAACAAACATTTTCATGCCCTTTGGTTATTCTGATTGTTAGCATATATTAAAATTCTTAGCCAGGACTTAGTGTAGTCTGCTTTGCTGGTTTATAAAATGGTAGACAATAGAATGCAGTCTCTTGGAAAGAAAGCACATAAGCAAATCAGTGTCCAGCAGTGTTTTGAACATAGTGTGCCAAAGGAAATCAAAAACACACTAAGACTTGGAACTACTTCATTATGCTGCAAAGCTGAATTAATCAGGGATGGGTTTCCCCAAGGTTAAAAAGTTCAGTTCACTTCAGTTCACTTTTAGTTTATTGTCACTTCCATCATATACTGTACCTTCAGCATACACAGAAGTTCATGATCCACAGATCATAATGCACAATCAACAAGCAGTAACAGTGTAACAGTCACTCATAAGACACATTAAACACATATTTAAACTTATTTAACAGATCAAAGAGCAGCATAGGTGTATGAAAGTGCTGGATAAATCTGTAAAGTACTGGATCAAAAAAAGCTGTAATATCCATGAGTGCAGTATTTAGCATAAAGTTGTAAAAAGTGCATGGGCATGCAGTTCCTTCTCTTTCAATCCCTGATGGGAGGAATGGAGGGCAGCCAGTGGAGGGAGTTCATTGCTCTGCTGAAAGAAACTGCTGTGATCAGAGCAATGAACTCCTTCCACAAGCTGCCCAATGTAGGTCAGGTTAAACAGTTTGCTTCACGTAAATGAACCGATTTAAACCCTGGAATAAAATGAAATATTATAGAGGCTAGATTTATGCTCAGACTAGAATTAAGACTTTCATAGTACAATAAAAAAATATTTTTTGATGAAATTTATGATCCTCATAAACATTAAACAAACCTTTTACATAAAATGTATTTAATAAATATTTTTTAAAATACTTAATTTCATACTAGGAACATACTAGGTACGTAATTCAAGATAGTATGTGTGATTTTTGTTGGCCTAGGATGTCATGCAAGCAATGCAATTACGATTTCAACAATAAATATTAATTTTCCTGAATTCATGTGTGTAAAGGTGCTGCTGTTGCCGTGTATAAAGGCAGCGCGTCAGATAGATTTTTTTTCACGGAGAATTAGCGGCCTCTATCGGTTGTGAGATAGAACTGCATGTGAACTTCAAGTTATGAAGTACTTCGTGAGTTAGGAATGGGTCAGCGTACTCTTAAATTACGAACGAGTTGAAGTAAAGCGTTAGTTAGGAAGGGGTTCGGGAAACACTTGTAAATTTAAGCATGTTCTTAAGTAGGAGGTTTGTGATTTGTTTTGTGATTTGTTTTCTGTGCAAAATGAATGGCACATAATTGCATTTTTTGTATTGACTTCATGTTAACAAATCCTTTATAAATTCTGATGCTTATGGAAATTGCACAAAATCATAACACTACCTTCTTTAAAGTGACAAAGCTAACTCATTAGGCATGTCTACATCAATTCACTGTAGCAGAAGTAAAGACCTTCTATCAAACATCACAATTTCTGTTCTATACGACTTCATATTACTTCATATCAGATTACTTCAGTACATTAATAGGTTACTACTATAATACTGATTTGTTTAATCTGAAGTTACATTAATTACATCACAGAACACAGGTGGAAATGCATTCAGGACTTTAGAGGCTATGGATAAGTTGTTAGTGAAAAAGATTCTATAAATGTTTCACATTTCATTATTAATGGAAATAAGGAAGAAACAGACCAGCAATTGTGCTGTAATCACAGTCCCACTGCACTGAACATGGTCTTTGTCCTGCTCCTAACCTGCAGATCTTATTTCAAACCACGTGGTGGCGACAGAAGTGAAAGAGCCCATGCTGATAAGAAAAAGCTTTTAAACAACAAAAAAAGAAACGTTGAAAACTCGTAAATATTGTTATATGTTTTTGTATGGATATTTATTTATGCTCAGTTACACTTTGAAACATTTTTGTCACGTAGAATATCACGCCACGTGAAGCATGTATTTTAAATACAAGTTAATTAAGAAATCCCACAAGAAAAAAATATAAATATATATATTTCAGATATGTGTGTGTTTAGATCATGATATATACAAATTTAATATATATGCATGTGTGTATGTGTGTGTGTGTGGGTCGTGTCCACAAAACATATCCATAAACTAGACATGTGATGGACAAATGTCTGGCATCCGTGTCTCTAAAAATGTTTCTAAAGACTGCCAATAGTTACTATCCATAAATAATGACAAAATATCAACCCAACAAGCTCCATGAGACAATAAACGAAAAATAAAAATATCTTAAACGTTAAAAATGACTATTTGGTAGACATTTGGGTTTGAGAAGTTTTTTTTTAAGTAAATTCTTTAATAATAGCTCATTAATAGGATAGATATTAAGTTTAGGGTCCCTGTGATACAAATATAAGCATCATTCTCTATTACGTTCTAACTTTTATCAGTAAAAAAAAGATGAATCATGAATAAAATATTTTAGTTTATTTTTGACGAAAAAATTTACAAAATCCTTCCTGGTATGTAAAATCTAAAAATTGTAAAAGAAAAAAAAGAAAAAAAGAAAAAAAATGTTTTGCCTTATAACAGGATCAGTATTTCAATAGCAACATTTCATCATATGTATTTTAATAGCCTGCTCTAAGGGCAGCTCTTCCATAAAACATTGCAAATTACAGGTGATTATTATAAAATTCGGGTTACATATGATGATAAGAAAATAATATTTATGACAGAACTTGTAAGATGTGCTCAGTGTGTGTCAGAGAGCACAAGCTCCCTATGCTCTGATGGTCAAAATGGCTGCCACTATATGCCACGCCCACCATGCCTACATTTCTGGAAAAATGGTTTACAATTAAGCCACAGAACGTATTATTTTGTATTTATTCGTATGATTATGCACTGTGGGATATATTTATGGTGTTGTGTGTTGTTTGAAATGACATTTGCACACTCAGTGATATTGTAAAGTGCCTAGAGAGCTCCACAGCCAGCCTCCTGGCATCAATATCAAAAGGGTGATAAAATGTCAAAAATATATTTTTGTTTTTGTGTCAAAGTGTGAAATGGTGTAATATTCTATTAAAGGGGGTGCTCTTACATGCGTTCTGATGCCGAATATCGCAAAGATATAAGTATTTTTGCGAAGTCTTTGAATATTCAAATTGAAAGTATCGCGCAATCAAATCATTGTCAAATCATTGAGTTCTTGGGACTTTAAATAGTAGGGATGAGGGGAGAAAATCTCAAACTAATGCTTCCCTGGCTATATTACTGCATAATTGTATATAGTGAGAGTGTTGTGAAGGTGATTGATTGAGACTTTGTGACAATTTTATCAATATTTCGTTCTTGCCCATATAATAGAGCCAGGAACAGGCGCTTTGGGTGTTTTACTGGGTCCTGCTCCTCTTCACGCCAATAATGTCTGGTGAGTCAATGCTCTTCTTCTTTCTTCTCATTTTATTTTTTAACCTTTGGGACCTGGGAAAACACATGCAGAATGCAGATGGATTAAAAATAAGCTGTTGGAAAACAATTTAAGAATTAAACGGGTCAAAAAATGTACAGCATGCCTCTGACCAACAAGTTCATTTATTCTCTGACCAGCAGTATGGCAATGTGTTTAAAGATTAAACTTTATATTAGAAAGGCATTTTTATAAGCTGTGTTAGTTACTTTAATGCACTTTTAAAAAAATAGTAAGCAATCTACGTGCTGTGCTCACGTTTTTATAGACATCTGATTTATGTCTCATATTTCTGTATTCCGATTTCTGGGCGCATTTATGATTTCCAAAAAAAAAATGTAGTAGGCTACTCGTTTAATTTGATATTTGATTTAGTGTGTTAAACATGCATTTTGCCCAAGGGTTTTTTTTTCCTTCTGAATAACCGCCAATTTTTTTGTAATCTTCTAACTGAGCGCGGACTAATCAGAATATTTTTTCCAGCTCCCAAACTATTTGAGGTGTCGGTATAAGTCATATGAATAGTTATATGAGAGTAAGTGTGAGTGTGCGCCGAACCTGTCGCAATCTTATCAGCATCAGTGCCAGTTTCACCTCTGCTGTCTCTATCAGCTCCGCCATGGCGTGGCGTTGTTTTGATCTTAGTCATTTTCCTTTTTACGCAACTTTTAGACATATTTTAAAGATTTCAAGAAGACGCCCACTGCACAGAATATCAGCTGCATGGCCAATTAAAAAATCCTGACTTAATCCTGTTTAGATCGGTTAGGTGATTATAGCCTACAGCCAACTTCAAGTGCCTATTATTCTTCGAAATTCCTCGCTTCGTATAGGAATGTCTGTATTTGCGTGTTAGACTGTATAGAGTGCGTTTATTAAACTCGCTCAAAAAAACTCCGAAAACGAAACATCATTTCAATCGAAACGGGAATCAAAAGAGATTTGGGACTGATCTTTGAGTTAGGTTACATTTTTGAGAGATGTAGCTTTTAGAGCACACACCAGCTCGACCACGAAGTAGCGACGGAGCACAAAGAGCCTCGTTTCACGACAAGCCGCACAGACTTTTTTAAAGCTTGCCCACCACTTTCCTAACTCAAACGCAATTTTTTAATCATTAGAAATGCTTTATACCTATAAGTTAGGCTACTTACCGTAGTGTTTTGATGAGAGTCTACACACGGCGCTGGCCATTTTTCTCACACTCCTCATAACATGCGGGACTTTGCTGTGTTTCCTGGGTGGGTGCGGTGCTTTTCCCTGCACTTAGTGTGTCTGTATATCAAATTTGCACCACTAGTCAGAGCAGAGCAGAGTGCTGCCTGCTTTCAGAAATGCTGACATATCATTTAGAGTATTATAAAGTAAAAATGCATGATTTTAAAATCAGTTTTGTAGCAAGCAGATTGAAAGCAGGCGGATATCTCTGCATTTCTACACGTGTGCCTATTGTAATGCACATGCATGCACAGCGTTTAAACCATTCCCCGGCGCCTCTGCTACAATGAACCATTCAATGCCTGTTGCGCAACTATGTCAATATTTTGTTTGTAAATCAAAGGTTAAGTTGACTTCACTGAAAAAAAAAACATGAAAATGTTTCAATGATTAAATTGTGTTTTTTTAATAGGAAAAGCCTAAGGGAATCTTTTAAAATGAAAATGTGTAAATGTATATAAAAAATTAAAATAAATCAGTGTGTTATAAATGTGTTTTTGTCTTCCCACCCCCAGACAAACCTAAGGTGTACCAGGGTGTGCGGGTGAAGACCACCGTTAAGGAGTTGCTTCAGAAGCGCAGGGCACTCCAGGCAGCAGAATCGAGGGTAAGAATTGTTTTTTTTTCTTTACAGCACAAAGCATGGAGAAGCATACAGGAGTTCTCATGCGAATCAGTGTCAGGGGACTGGTGTTTAATCAGTAGCTAAGATGAATCAGAAACTAACTGTTACAATGCTTGACACGGCCACACCTGCTTTTGTACATTAAGAAGATGTCAGATGAGAGAGCAAACATTGCTGGTATATTATTTGCACCATAAAAGCCACAGAGATTAAACGCTGAGTGCTAATAACTCTCTCTCTCTTTCTCTCTCTCTCTCTCTTTCTCTCTCTCTCTCTCTCTCTCTCCACCCCTGCCCCCTCTGCCCCCGCCCTCAAAGAAAACACAGGCTGTGACGACTCACGACGTCTGCTCTACACCAGTGACTGGTAGGTTCACTCTCTACTACAAAGACCTACACAGACTAACCAAAGTTTCAAGTCTTCCATCGTAATAATAAAGTATGCGCATCCAAAAACACATCCCTGCTGAAAAAAACATAGGGTACGAAAAGAATTTGGCCAAATTGTTCCACTTTAAAATCATTAGATTCATATAGCAAAAATATAAACCATTAAACCAATTTCCATTACTATGAACTAAAAAAGCTCATAGATATAGGCCAATGTCTCTCCACGTTTCTGCATTTAAATTACACACCGGTTTTGTCTTTTGGTAAATAGTGGCAGTCCTCCTCTGCACAGACTCAATAAAATAAAATAAAAAAAAAACGACATTAATGAGCCAGGCGGTGGAACATCACTCAAAACAAGCCTCCTTTAAGTTGTTTAGGTAGATGTTGATCACAAATCAAAGCAAAATCTGATTCCCTCTTACTAACTCCAAAATGAAATCACTGGATCGTCGTGGAGAACAGTGTGGAAAAAAACTCACACACACGACACAGTATGCAAGATTCCTTAAAAATGTGTAAGGACTCCTTTTATAAACTTCTATTCAAATGTGATTTAGCTGTTGGCTGTTCCTCTCGTGACATCATCTCAAGTCTTTACATGCCCAATTTAAATACCCTGCTGTGCTTATGTAGTATTTTTCCTCTCCATCTTTTCCAGCGGACCATCTCGATATTGTCTGTGAGAGCTCGGCGCAGGATGCTTATTACCAACCTCGACAGTTTGCAGAAAGCGTGCATATGGCCATGGAGGACATGTTTGATGATCAGCTGCTGATGAACATGATCCCTGCAGAGAACTTCAGCTCCAGCACTGCGGTGTGTGCGACTGCCCCTGCCCAGTGGCCGCACGGATACTTCCCTTCATGCACGGATTATTACAATAACAGCTTAGTATGTATTATTTCTACACCTGATAACCAAAGCCATGTTTCATTTAACTCCTGCTTACTCCTGCCTCGATTTGACTTTTAAAGGCAGCGTGGATTAGATTTTTTTTTATATATTTTACCATACTACAGTATGGAAGAAGTCAATACAAATAAAATACATAATTATAGTCTAATAACCTAATAATCTCATTGATGATTATCAGTGACTAATTGTTCATTAATACTGTTTTTAAACCACGAAAAACAGTTAAAAAAACACTAAAACACTGGCAAATTGCTTTAAAGGAACCAGTAAAAAACTTTCTACTGAATAAAGCGCAGTGTTGAATGAATATAAATGTAAAGTTAAATAGGTCCTTCTGGAAACAATGGATAGATCGTAAGGGCAAAAACCTTGACTTAATTCAACACTTGAATATATAATAATTGAATAGCATATTAAACTTTTTAAAAGTTCGTTCAAATATGAGGGTTAAATTATAATTCAATTCCAGGGTGCTAAGGGTGTTTATTCAGCACTAATTATTAAACACTGCCATAATTAATTTCACAGGTGATAATTCAGCCCTGCAGGTGTTAATCCGACATTGTAGGTGTTATTTTAGAAGCTGCAGGTGTTATTTTAGCACTCTGGATGTTGATCCGGTACTTTAGGTGTTCATTGAGTGGATTAGGGGATTTTTGCTGCGTGTTTAGATAACGTCTAACGTTATAACGCTTCCTTTTCTTTCAGGCTTCCAGTTCACCAACACACTCGTTCAGTCTTCCCAGTCCGATCGATTATAACAGCTACACTCCACCTGAGTCTCACTCCTCGTCCTCTTCATGCTACAGCTCCCCGACACGCATGGACATGAGCTCCAGCTTTACTTCAGAAAATTACCATTACCAGCATTGCACCCTGCAGCACTGCTTCTGCCTGGCGCACTGGCCCAGTCTTCAGGATGGCACCATGGCCGGAGACTACACTCCTCCTCACTATAGCGCCTCAGACTGTTTTTACCAAGCTCTGGGAGAAGAAGCTTACTGTAGAAGAGATTCCTACAGCTCAGAGCTGTGTTACTTATAGGAGCACTTTGTCTAAGCATTGTATGTACAGCGTCAGAAAGCATTTCAATATTTTTTTTTCTATCACAAATCTTCAGAAATCGTCACATCAAAAAAGAAGATAAAATCGGTCATGCATCGCTTGGTATAGTTACATGGTCTACATGGTCTAGACTAAGTTATCAGTTTCATGGGATCTTTGTTGAAAAACTGGTCGGTATCCACGGCGAACAAATTGTTATTAATATTTTTTAATTTTTTTGTTACAATAAAATACTATTTTTCGTAATTCCGTGATGTTTTTTTTTTTTTATTTTTCACTTCACACAATATATTCTATAAATAAGCCAGGATAGTTGGGAATGGATAACCCTAACCCTAACCCTAACCCTATTATTTGAACTCTACAAGGTATACCTCTTTTCTGGGAGAACCATTAAGGATTAAGTTCTTCTAGAACAATCCAACTGAGCATTATTTTTTTTTTATGTTTCAGGTACAATCCTTTTAGAAAGCTTTAATAATGTAAAACCATGCATCCCAATTTGTCTTGAAATTGTATATAAATAACAGGGGAATGAATGAATGAATGACTGATGAGACAGCTTGTTCAACTCTACCTGTTGAAAGCTAAGAAATTCTGCTGAATCAAGAATATGTTTTAATGTAGCCCATAGTGCCGGTTTGAAATGAAAATAAGCTCTTTATTTCAGTTGTGATTCCATGTAACCTATTACACAAAGAGCAAAAAAAACAGTTTTGTTTGTACAGTGGTTTGGACAAGGGTTAAATTTGTACAATGGTTAGGAGCAATACAATTATGTCATATTGTAGGTTTCTCAAATTTCTCAAACGGCAAATATTATTTGTGTGTTATTCAAACATAATTCAACAGGAAACATTCCCTTGTTTTGTTACACAGGTCCTGGGGATTCAGTATGTCAGTATTCAGCATAATCACTGAATGGGTCACTGACCAGTGTGTACATATTAACTCGAGTGAAAGCCAATGTTTCACAAACAAGCAGGTCTGTTTCTAGTGCCACGATTCCGTAGTGGAAATTCCATTTTTAAGAATGAGAGGTTGAAATCTTAATCCATCCACACTTCTGCTGGTTCTGTCACTCACCATGAGGCCCTATGCCTCCAAGAAACAGAAGTGATATTTGATAGTGGGTCCCAGATGTACCTAGAAATGCAGACTCAGCAAAATGTCCAAGTTAAATGTTACCTTCAAGTGTTTCACATGACTCACAAATGACAGCACAAGTACCATGTTATTCCAGGTTTAGTGCTAGGGTTGTGTATAGGTTGAGCTTGTTGTATTGATGCTTGTTGTTATGCTATATTGAGAAATCTGTACCCACACATTTTTAACACTATTTAAGATAAGAATGGCTCAAATGTAAGAACTGCATCAAAGAATCAAACAATAATGGATATTATTGTAGAGACAGAAAGGGACAGACCTCCATATTAGACCAATTTTAAAACGTTCCCTGGGAAAGAAATTAATCACTTCTTTATGCAGGGAATCCAATACCCTATGAAGTCTCTTATTCACCAGAGCCTAGTACTTTTCATTTACAATTCATCTACAAATCCATGTTCAGAAATTCACTTATACCATGTTAAAATGGATTTTCCAGTCTATATTCAAACACTTTTTGAACACCTTGTAAAGCTGCAATGTGATTCTATATGAATAGTAGGGTGGCTTCAGATATACTGGGACAGTGCCCAATGCATCTATTTACTATGACTATGTGAAGGAAAAATGCTCGTATTCTAAAGAAGCATGGCTTACCCCTTTGTCAAACCTGACTGGAAACCATTTTAATGGCATGTATGGTATATTGATATATTTGGTACCAACATATTTCATAATTCAGGTTTTGGCCTTATTTTAATTTATACCTATTGACATGATTGGCATCAGTAAATCATATAACATGAACAACATAGAAAAAAATCTATGAACACAATAGAAGAAGTAGCTAATAATGACTACATTTTAAGATGCTGACTAATAACATTCATTCATTCATTTTCTTGACCGCTTATTCCTTTTCAGGGTCACGGGAGAGCCTGAAAAGTGAAAAGAGCCTGAAAAGGTGCCTGGCTGGCAGCATAGGGCGCAAGGCAGGAACAACCCTAGACAGGGCGCCGATTCATCATAGGGCACACACACTAGGGCCACTTTAGAGACATCAATCAGTAAACCCATGTGGACAGAAAGGACCCAGACCGCCCCACCCGGGGATCGATCCCAGGACCTTCTTGCTGTGAGCCCACCTAATAACATTTTATAATCTATTTCTTATTGGACTAACACCAATAACTTGCAATAATAAGGCTTCCCTTCCAATCACCAAAAACTGTGTCTAACCCTTTGCATAAGGTGAATGCAGGGGGTGAGCCATAAGCCTACTAGAAAGCATGTTGAAATAGGAAAATCACAGAACTGTGGATGTTTTCTACACTGAACTTAGGCTAGCTACATGTAGGCTACTTTTTTTGTTAAAGTTCATTGTTTGTAAGTGAGAGAGAAACACAGAAACACAGAGTTCTTTATGTGTCTTTAATGAAAGGTTTCTTCTTTTAGTACTATTTAACAATAAAGGACAGCATTTGGAAAAATCCATCTGTTTATTTTGCAGCCTAGAGCCAGATACCCTTAGGAAAAGATACAATAAGCTATGCGTTGCTATGTATCATGCTAATGTTTGGGCAAACAGGCCAAAAATGAAACAAAGCAACACTGCTCACTTTGATGTTGCCTACACTGGCTCGTGCAAAACCTTGTCAACACAAATGTCTGTCCTTAGGTGTAGGTGTAACAGTTTCTGATATTCAACCCAGGCAACATGATCTGAATTGTAGCCATCCTACATGTATAAACCTGAGTATTTAAGGACATTAAATGCCTTATTGAGAAGTGTCCATAATCCCTCTACAGGACGAGGGTTAAAATTATCCTCTACAATTGGGATACACTAAATATTAATGGTGAAATCGAACAGTTGGTTGAAACAGCAGAATTGACATTGACATTGTGTGCCCTTACATTGTTCTTAACATTTTGTCTTCACAGATACACAGCTACATCAAATTAGTGTTTTTCTAAATGGTTTTAATGCATTTCATTGTATTTCAGAATTTCTACAAAAACTTTCCAAACTTTCCTTAACTAAAACATGCAGGCAGTGTAAATTAACGCATAACCCGACACAATATATATTCACATGTGCATTCTAACACTTAAAAGAGTACAAAAACCTTCATTTGTCAACATGTATTATTATTATGTTATGTTCATGATGCCCTGTAACAGACAGCAGGGTGTAGGGTGTCTACTTTGTACATCAGAGGTACTTTTAACACAATTAATAATAAACATTCTTCTATCATAAATCATCTTGTAATGCACCTGGACACCTCATCTGTGATGTTTCCAGGGGTCATCGGGTCTATTGGGTCTTTTACCAGTCAGACACGCTCATCCAGATGGCTCTTCTCTCCTGATCCACAGCCACCTTGAAGCAACTTCTGCAGCCTTGGGGGCCAACTTGATGGCCCTTTGCCTAGTCCCTGTAATGTTGCAGGTCCTGCAGAGGGACTAACACTCTGCATCCCACCCAAATGAGTTTGCACCTAATTCATCAGTCATTGCTTCAGGCATTCTGTCACTTGCCCAGTATACATTCCCCTCTCTGTGGGGTACTACTCACTGGCCTCCTCAATGTGGTCCTCCCAGGGAATAGCTAGTTCTAAGCGAATGAACTGCTTGAAGGCTTCTGATTTTAGCATCATGTCTAGCCTTAGTATTGTTGTGGCAGCAGTTTCTGGAAACTTCAGGAACCCCAGGTCATCTTTCAGCTTCCAGTCTTGTGCCATTGCTAGCAGGCCAGAGGAGGTGGTCCTGGTAGCTGATGTTAGCTCCTCCCCAGCCCTGACAAAAGTGATGGTCTCTTTTAGTGGGCAGAGTTGCTTGCAGTGGCTAATCCTGCTGCAGATGTTGTCTGTTATGGCTTGCAGGAATTGGCCATGGCACCAGTGAATACACCCCTCACCAGCAAGCTTTCAAACAGTCCAATCCAATCCATTTTATTTATATAGCACTTTAAACAAACAGCAGCGTTAACCAAAGTGCTGCACACATGCTAAATGAATAAACACGTAATGACATAGAAGCATGATATAGACAAAAACAAACATAAATACAAACAACCAACAGGAAAAAGAACCAAGTAAAATAAATTACATGAATTAAACTTTGATTTTAAGCATGACTTAAAAACAGGGAATGACTCAATCTGCCTAATATGCAAGGGAAGATCGTTCCCGCCACCAAAAAAGAGCACCTCTGCATTTTCTCACTGTCCTCAGAACAGCAAGGAGACACTGATCTGTTGACCTAAGCGAACGTGCCGGGCTATAGGGTTGCAATAGGTCAGACAGATACTGGGGAGCTAGACCATGAAGAGATTTAAAAACAATTAAAAGGATTTTAAACGGAATGCGCAGAAGAACCGGGAGCCAATGCAATGACTTTAAAATTGGAGTGATATGCTCTCGTTTTTTTGTACTTGTTAATAGTCGTGCAGCCACATTTTGCTCAAACTGTTGCTTCTCTATAGACTTTTGGTCAAGACCAAAGTAAAGTGTGTTACAGTAGTCTAGGCAATTTGTGATAAAAGCATGAATTAAAATCTAGAAATTGTGACGAGAAAAGACTAATTTGAAAAAAGCTTGCCTTCACAACAGCACTAATCTGCGCATCGAACCAGAGATTGCTGTCAAGTCTCACACCAAGATTTGATACCGTGGGTTTCAAATATTTCAGCAAAGCACATTAGCAATGGTATCACTTGTACCACTATTAACTGGGTTTTAACAGCCACTTAGGATGTGCTCCATGGTCCCTACCATGGTCTCTTCACAGAGGGCAAGCTGGTGGCTTTGCCTTCACCAACAGAACAACTTGGATGAGACTGGTAGAACATTGTAGACAGCCTGATCACAAGACAGACTGTAGACAGATCTTGACTGCAGGTCGGCCAGTCAAGCCACACAGAAACAGACCTGGCACAGTATAGACATGGAGTTCCTTGGAAAAGATGTTGCCTTGATGGCAGCATATGTTTAAGCCTCGGCATTAGTGGTAACTTCACACACACACATGCTGTATATATACTAATCAGGCATAACATTATGACCACTTCCTTTTCTCTACACTCATTGTCAATTTTCTCAGTTCCACTCACCATATAGCTGCACTTTGTAGTTCTACAATTACAGACTGTAGTCCATCTGTTTCTCTA
>JAOVYV010000050.1:9095977-9106883 GCA_025674545.1 Hassar affinis
TCAGCCTCTTCAATAAAGCAGTGGTTGTCTTAGAGGTGTGTTTGGGGTCATTATCATGCTGGAACACTGCCCTGCGATCCAGTTTCCGGAGGGGGGGGTCATGCTCTACTTCAGTATTTCACAGTCCCATGAACATGCCATTTTGTCAGTGTTGCAAGATATACTTAAATATCTGCAGATATTTAATGATACACTGTATATGCACAAGTACATGCAACTCTGAACCTGTCAGCTCTGACATGGAGCCAAGTGTTTAAAATATGCAACAATTCATATTTAAAAATACGATGGGTGAAGTTTTGCTTGGACAGAATAACAACATTGAGCCTGCTCATGTTATGCCACCTGGCAACTTGGAGACACTTGAAAGATCTTGGAGACTCATCCATTCAGAAAATGTGACAACTGATGTGCATGCTCTGGACTGCAATATGAAAGATCTTTTGTGCATATTATTATGACACTTGTATCTGTGCAAAAGCACCACCGTCATTCCACACCTGAATTATAAAGCATTCTGAGCTGATTTTATGTGAGAAACCCAGAGTTTATTTGCTAAGATACACTGACGCGTGAAGAAAAACACAAAGTACACACATGTCTTTTGTGGTATTTAACACGTAAACCAAAAGACTGCTCGTTCAGCTCAGTTAATCCGAAAGATCTGGTAACACTATGAGAGGTGTAAAGGTTTTGCATGAAGCTGACAGCCTTGGCCAAAGGCATGTACATTTAACAATCAGTAAGACTTGGGGTTGAGCACCACACTCAAAGATGTAATACACAGAGGATCAAATACATGATCTCTTAAGTCATAACCAAATTCTCAGATTTCTAGTCCACTACCACACCCAATGTTCAGTTTTCAGAGTCATAAGCATGATGCATCACAATAATAGTCATAAATACCACTAATAATTTGTGCTGTTCAGACAAAACAGACAAACAAACAAATAAATAATTTGTACAATACACTGTTGGATTGTGAGCTTCCCACAGTTTGACATAAGCCTATGGCTTTCATGTTTGACACATGAGTAAGATTAGTGAGTCATATTTCACAGTTCCCATTTATCCTATCAGAGCGAAAGTGGCTTATACCGAGTGTATAACCACCTTTGAACTGTTGGTTTAAGTAACATGGTCTGCTAATTCATGTAAACTGACATTTAATTCTAAATAATTTCAAACACTATACTTCAAATCCTTGGCTCATCCCACAGGTGAGAGTTCCAGATCCTGGTTGCCCCCAGCATTACCTTTCCTTGGCAGACAAATTAAATTCCTTTCTTTCAGACTCAGACTTGCCTGGATCCTGTTGGCTGTGTGTTGTGTAGATCTTCCTCCTGGCAGTATCATGCCTGAGAAATACTTTTCCCATCCACACCAAGTTAAACCGGAGCAGGAGTTTCGACATGTTATTGGCGTGACATTATCTATCGCAAATACTCATATTTCATGAAAAAAAATAAGGGCATAGAAGGGCAGAAGGTAGAGGAGGAAGTGAAAAAAAAACCTTTAACCATCATATAAGTTTAATTTCCAAAGGCAACAATTCTACAAAAGGAAGTTTAAAACTGACCTGTTCTGAAAGAAATTCCCCCCAACAACTGAATATGATTAGGCAGACATTAAATGAAATCTTTTACATGGTTAATTTGTGAGTGTTAGAGCAACACGGGGGTAGATTAATGAGTTGCAGCTTCCTTAGAAGATCTTTGATGGCAGCGCTCTTAAACATAGACTTTGAACATGAAGTAATACTACTGCAGTTAAAAAGTTATCATATTTCTGAGCTAAAGGTTAGAAAGCAAGGTTAGTCGCCCCATTGCACTAGCAATTATTATGCGGTAGTTTTAAGTTGTAGGGGTTCTGCAGAACAGCACTGTTATTCTATAATGAAATTATCCAAATATAATCCCAAGAAGACAGCGATTTGATCAAGTGTGAGCAGGTTGTCCTTACAGGACTTGGTTTTATTACGCACTGATGTAAAAGGACATGCATAGACACTGAAGCACATTACTTAGTAATTATTACAGTCATTGACATGTTTCACGTTAAAACCTTCTTTCTTTATATCATATCATGGGATTTAAATGTATCATTTACTTTTGGTTTATGTTCTTCAACTGGTCAGATTATGATCAGACTATGATCAGATTATGATCAAAAAAGAAATTCCTTTTAAAAGACTCAAGTCATAAATAATATTTTTATTTGGTTGTGCTTCACTATTAGCCCATTATGGAAGCTTGGATAAGTTGACAGCTGAAGAGCAGGTGCAGGACTGAAAAATAGGGCCAGAAAAATGTTGTGGGAACACAAGGTAAAACTGGCACCCCTAGGTAAAGCACAATAGCTGTGTCAAGATAATGAGATAATAGTCTCTGCAGCAAATATTTTGTTTCCCCCCAAACACTCTGGAACACTATGACACTGGAATCCTGAGGGACTCCCAGGGCCCTCATAAGATTTATGTGGCACCTGCTAAGAAAATACATCTCATCTTACAGGATATGAAAGAATAGGATGTATTTGCAGGAAAACAAAAGGAAAAACAGCGCACAGTAGAAGGGTGAAATGATTCTGATACGAAAACTCATATCTCATATGGAAACTGACTTTTACTTTTACTGACTTTTAAGTATTTTTTGTATTTTGTATAACAAAATAAATTTTCCATTTTTTAGCCTCAACAAGCTACAATAAAATATAGCCTAAAATAAAAGCTGCCCCTACAGATAAAAATAAAGCTTTCTATATACAAAAAGGTACATATATGAACAATTAAGAAGTCATACTAATAACATATGCATACAAACAGAATGTTGAATATATGCTTTATGATATAAAGGCAGACTCCATACTTGTGACACATGTGACATTTCAGTGCTCAGAAGAGCAAAAGCATAAACATGGATTGAGGCATTCTAAATGTCTTGGGTAAACAGTGAAGGACTGCAGGCATAGGGCTCTTTCTGAGCTTCCTCCTCCCCTTCCAGAAGTTTCTCCAAAGCTAGCGTGCCCTCTGAGGATGGAGTAGGTTCCTGCTGCTGAGGTTCTGGTTCTGGCACAGGCATGGGCAGGAGCTGGGGAGCCACATTCTGTGGACATTGGGACAAGGGTGGGGCCCATGGAATGTATGTCAGTGAGCCATCTTGGACATCGATCTGGGGCAGGCCTGAGCTGGAAGAGCTTATGGTCTGGAGCAGATACAGGGATAAGAGACAAATAAGGTAGAGTTAATGACTGACTTAACACTACAGCATTACAGCTGGGAAGTTCATCATTGGGTTATAGCTTACCCCAAGGTTGGTGAAGAGAGGGGCGTGGGCCAGAGTGAGAACCGAGGACGGGCCCACCACTGCATAGCTAGGACACACAGGCTGAACATACATGTCACTTGGAAGGGAGGGGAGGGTGGACAGGCTTTGCTCATGTTGGAAATACTCAGGAGGAGCCCAGTGGCCTAAGGGCTGAAACGCAGCTGTGCTGCTAGGCTGAGCGACCCAACCGGGACACAGTGCACCAACATCTACACCTGATTCATTCAGAGCACTTTGGGTGCTTCCTAGGAAACCAGAAGACCCTTCAGACAACAAACATGCTTGAGAAATCTGTAGCTCTGTGTTAAAAAAAAAAAGATCTAGTTCTGATATTACTCACCAACATGTGTATACGATGACAAAGTATTGTTGGGAATCACCACCTGTTGAAGATTGCACTTGGTAAAATAATAAATGGCATATATGTATACATAATAAAAGAATCTAATATGCACTATAACTGGAAAAAAACAGAGTCTCTTTATTTAAAGTGCAAAGAACTAAATACGGACAACTTTTAGACATCCTCTGTGTGCAAAGAGGATGGACTACATGGAAGTTTCTAAAAAAAAAAATGAAGACGTGAAGAAGAAGTGCAGGAGAAGCTGGGAGTAAGTCAGTGAATAATTGGAATGGGCGGCACACTTTTATATGAATCTGATACACCAGTGTAGATTTATGTTTTCAAGAGTTGTTAGGGATAATTATGTAGTTGGCAGACAGGATTCTTGGCAAGGTTGCATGCTGATTTGCATAGGCCTTGTGGCAATATAGGGGAATGGTTTAACTGTCATGGAAAAACACCTGGATTATATAAGGAGAAAATCCCCCTGGAGTTTGGCAGCATTACAGCCTGCCTTCGCTTAGCAAATGAAGTTAATGTCCAGCTGATTCTCAGGACTATTAAGGAAATGTGAACAACCTTTTTTTTTTATCCGAACAGGATGTTATATCTAGATTATTTGGCACTGGTCATTTTTCCTATCTAATTCTTTGTGCCGTTTTAGTGATATGGTGTTGCCTGTCTCATGACATGTGCGTGTGTATGTGGCTGTTTTCTCACTGCAGTTGGCGGCACTGTTTTGGCTGTATTTCCTCTCTTCCTGCGCAGCAGCTCTTTGACAGGGTTTTTGACTCTCACACCCTGGTATGGTTTTGATGCAGCCTGCTCTGACAGTGCTGTGGACAATGAAAACAAACATTTGTCTTAGAAACCACAATATCCATTTTTCAAGATATATTAGGCATGAGCTGAAAATAAGGGAACTCTAAAATAACTTGGCAGGAGGTTCCTCTGTGTATTTCAGGTGGAGCGGCTGCTTGATTCATGAATGATTTATGAAATGTCAACGTGTGAAAAAGAATTAAGAGCATTGATGAAAAGCACATCAGTTCTTTATCTATTCACAGCATGAGACATTATCAACCACATTCACTGACAGGCATCCGCTTGTAATCAGTATTTGTGCTTACGTAAAAAACAATATTCTCAGGTAGTGATTTAAACTGCAATCACTTCATGAGTCATTGTTTGTGGAACACTAAATCCTCTAGTAGTAAAGCCAGGACAATCCCACCCTTAGAAAGAACCTTGATTGGTCAACATACATTCTTGAGCAATCTTTTTTTATTTGATCAAATAAAGTGAGACATTTTCTGCAGTCATAAAGGCCTACTGATAAAAGGGAATGCAGTTCAACCTTTTGTGTGTGCAGAGTGTATTGCACGTACAAATGACCATATCCATGCTGACCACATTTAACAAGGGAAAACAGACAAATTAATACTAATATACTAATATACTGGTCAGTGTGGCTCATATTATTAAGTGAACTTTGTACTTTGTACTACTTAGTAGATTGAGTTTGAAGAACAATTTGCCATTAAACTTATTGAGGAGCAGAAATTAGAAATTAAATTAGAATTTCTGGAGGTTTCACAATTCCCTTGTTGGCTATATTTACTTGAAAGTCTACTTTTTTTTTCTTTAAAATGGAGTAATATAGGGCGACACGGTGGCTCGGTGGGTAGCACCGTCGCCTCACAGCAAGAAGGTTCGATCCCCGGGTGGGCCGGTCTGGGTCCTCTCTGTGTGGAATCTGCATGTCCTCCCCGTGTCTGCGTGGGTTTACTCCGGGTACTCCGGTTTCCTCCCACAGTCATGCACGTTAGGTTGATTGGTGTTTCTAAAGTGGCTTTAGTGTGAGTGTGTGAGTGTGTGTGTGTGTGCCCTGCGATGGATTGGCGCCCTGTCTAGGGTTGTTCCTGCCTTGCCCTATGCTGCCCGCTAGGCACAGGCTCTCCTGTGACCCTGAAAAGGAATAAGTGGTCAAGAAATTGAATGAATGAATGAATGGAGTAATATATAAAATACTATACTTCCAGCGGGTGCATTTTCTGCCCTTATCACTACTGAAAGCTAGAGCAAGCTGTTGAAGACAGAAAAATAAAATCGTATAAAATATATGTCGTTAGTTGTGTTATTCGCTTACACTTATTGCCGAGACCCCAACCGACTTAACGCAACCTTACATACCATACCTGCATATATGACCTACACATACAGTATTACCTTAACATCCATTAAGATTTGTTATTTATCAAAGTTTCATTCCTGAGCCCTAGATCTGGCTTTGATTTGGCACGCAGATACCTGACCCGTTCAGTGCAAGAAAGAAAGCTGCTAAGTGCTTATTGTCATCACTCCTGTCTAGTCCAAGGAGATATCTCACCCCTGTGGAAATCCAACACCTCAGTTTATTTACTTCAAATATTTTCCCAGACTCTGTAATGCACCTAAATCAAAAGGTTTCCAAAGAATTAATCTGAAGATCCCATATTCAGTTTGTTTAGTTGATATGAATAATGCAGGTAATAGTACACCACAACATGTGTGTAGCATCTGCCATGCCTCATTTCCTGTTGCTGTGATATGTCATATTTTTTAAAAAATGTGTTACTATTAACTATTAACTAACCATTACTATCTGATTAGATGTTGCATAATCTGAGCATTTTAATAACTTATTTATCATAATATTATTCATATACAGTAGCAATGTATTACTGGTAGCTGAATGTAAGAGTTCGCTTGATCCAGTTACATGTAAAATAATGTGATACAGCTTTCAACTGTCTAGAAATGTGGATTATTATTTTTTTTGCATGAATCGATTGAATAAAATGAATTAAAATGAGATAATCAGTCATAAGAACAGTCACACATTATAACCCTTATAAGAGCAAGGAGTCATTCTGCATATTGCAAGCGTGACAGGATTTCAGGGACTCGAAAAGAGGAAGCTTTGCAGCTGTGCACCCTTCTTTTTTTGGCAGGAGCATAGTAATTGTGATGTTTTGCATATCAAGATTAAACCAGTAACCCCCTGCATGAGGACAGGCATCCGTAATTATTATTATTTTTAAAGATTTCCTGTACGAGGTTTTTCCAAATGATAACGAATACACAATAATTCAATTATAGAGCATAGTGTGCCTGGAAGGGAAGGTCTCATCCACCTTCCATGTCTGTCATTCATTTTGTGAATTTAATAATCCTGAAATTAAACTTGTTAAGACGATTCCATGATAACATTCGAGTAATTGCCAAAGATACACTTGCTCATATCCAACATCATCTGTCATTGCTATTACACGGCCTGCAGAAGCAGCATGTCAGAATGGAGATGACATTCACAAGCACAAGAAATAAAACATTCGCATTCCTACTTCAACAGCAGACGTCACCTGATTTGATCTTTCTTTTGCCTCAGGTTGCAACCTTGCAAATCCTCACTTTAACATTTTTCACATAAACCCTAAAACAGGGACTATCAGTAGACAATTAGAAGTAAGGCCATGCTAAGTTTACGTAGATTTGCTATAGATTAATGAGATTACGCAATGTTTTAACATAATATTAAACAGATCGAATTAATTACTAGCAAAACACTGTACAAGGGTTGCATGGATTTGCATGTACGTGTCTTATTGTTGTTAACTTAAAAATAAAGCGTGCATTCAATACATTTATGTCAATTAAGGTCATTAAAAATGAATTAAATTATATGTATTTAAAATATAATGATGAGACCGTTTTGGAAATATACAGGATGTACAGTATATTGGAAAAACATATATATATATAATATGTATATTCAAAAATTCATACTTACATTTTCCCATGTGCATAATCTGATATACGTTACTTTTATCTTATTTTAATCATACAGATGAACACAAAGACACTAATTCACCCCAGACATGTACACTGATCGCCTGGGTGGCTTGCTTTATAAAAGCAACAGCAATGCAGTTTCAAATGATGTCACCACAATGCAGATGACGAGTTTCCCTTTGAATTTAAATGTTACTTCTTGCTTTAGAAGAAGGCTAGAGTTTTAATATACTCTTTTAATATTCTACACACACTGGAACCCCTCTGTAACTCTGTCCTTATATAATTTTGGATATAAGGATTAAAATGATTTCACCATCTCTTTGGGTATATAATGTGTTGTACACAGTAGACGTTCAGGCCACTTTTTCTAAGCGCTTGAAACATGATAAATGCAAATGATTCACATGTTGCACAGAAATGAAATGTAATCTGGTTGAAATGTACATACATTATCTGCAAGACATTTTGTAAAGGAGATTTTGTAAAGTTGCTCAAATCTGGTGCCTAAGTGACGTTTGTGAGAGTTTCAAACCCAGCTGAAACCTCCGTGGAAGTCAATTTATCGGTGTTGAAAAGGAAGCACCTGCTTAGACTTCGAGGTTCACTGACCATCCGTACTTTTAAATGCATAACATCCTTTCTCAGCTCTACTTAATTAAGCAACAAGAAATCAACAGTCTTTAAGAAACAAAATGTACAATTGGCTTCGGCAATGTACCAAAGTAACAGTTGTAGCAGAAAATGATCATGTTCAATCCATGAACATCATAATCGACAGAAATATAATAAGATAATGTCAGTAATAGGCAAGTCGGCAGACTAATAACTAGGCACCACCTGTTACCATTTCTATACTCCTATACTCCAATAAAATAGAAAATGTGGAATAAATTCATCACTTACTGTAGTTTATCAGGGTTTGAATGTACACTTCCCTCCCCAGCACTCAAATGTAATGCACCACAGCACTAAACAGTTGATGCATTTGAAAATTGTCAATGCAAAGTACAGTGGTGGCCCAATGCAAAGAAGCAATTTCCATAGGCTTCAATGAAAATGAAACAAAACAATAGAGTATATACAGAGGTCATAAATAATCAAATAATACTGCACTCTATACTCTTTAAAGCTGCACAGACTTTTTTTTTACTGCTGGTTTTTGAAGTGTCAGTTAACAGACACCTTGGGGTTGGGGTCAAGCACTGACAGATAATCCTTAGCCTCCTCACCTCCTTGGATAGTGTCATTTTAAAATGATGTATTTCATGCTGTCTGAAGACTTTCCCTTAGGAGAAACGATGCACAGACATTTGTTCTCTTTAATGTGAGAGAGCAAGAACAACTGTAAAGATTCTTGCTTGCAGGCTAAACAGATTTAACATCGTCGAGTGGTTTATCTGGCCACAAATCAGTACAGGGGAGAGGAAAATGAACGCATCTTATCTTCTATATTCTATATCTGAAGCCCTACTTAAAGAAGGAGAGGTGGTAGGCCTGAGAGAAGTTTAAGAACACTGAACGCACTGCCATTTGAATTTCTTCAAGAACCTAAGACCTCAGCTGGAAATGTTTGATAGAGTTTGTTGTTGTAGATGAACCTTCACTTAAGTACAAGACTTTTTTAGGATGTATGTAGATATTAACGCTTCACAAACATTTTTACAAAGGTTTTATGTATGTACAACCCCAATGCCAATGAATACAAACAGAATACGATGATTTGCAAATCCTTTTCAACCCATAATCACTTGAATACACTACAAAGACAAGATATTTAATATTCAAACGGATAAACTTTTCGCAAATATTCACTCATTTTGAATTTGATGCCTGCAACACATTCCAAAACAGTTGGGACAGGGGGTGTGTTTACTGCTGTGTTACATCACCTTTCCTTTTAACAACACTCAATAAGTGTTTGGGAACTGAGGACACTAATTGTTGAAGCTTTGTGGGTGGAATTCTTTCCATTCTTGCTTGATGTCCAACTTCCTTGCAATTGCATGTTGGGAAACGTTGTTCTTAAACTGTTCGAATATTTGCTCATGCAGTTGTTCTCCAAGTGGTGAACCTTGCCCCATCCTGGCTTGTGAACGACGGAGTGTGTTGCAGGCATCAAATTCAAAATGAGTGAATATTTGCAAAAAAAAAAACCCCAATAAATTGTATCCGTTTGAACATAAATATCTTGTCTTTGTCATGTATTCAAGTGAATATGGGTTGAAAAGGTTTTGCAAATCATCATATTCTGTTTTTATTTATGTTTCACAAAACATCCCAGCTTATACATATATATGTGTATATAAAAATTTCTCCCTTAATTTAATCATGTCAATTTCTCCTATGTCACATGGTGGCTACCAGTCAGTTAGGGCAAGGCTGTCACACACCTCTTTTTGAGCTGCAGCTCATGCACCATCAGGGAGCAGTGTAACACACTTCCACCCTTCTGTATGCATGAGACCCCCACAGACCCCTTGAGCAAGGCTGTTAACCCTCAGCTACTTAAATAGTGTAAATGAAATAAATAGAAATGGAAATGATTGACCAGTGTTGCTCACGTTGATATGGGAGGGAGGTAGCTATAGCATCACCTGGAACTCAAACTAGTAATCCCCAGATGCTAGGGCGAATACTTTGCTGTCACACCATTAAGGAGTTCACGCATAACGTTAACGTCCCCCATTGTACCACCACAGGCTCTGACTCGTTGAGACATGGACTGCAAAAGACCTCTGAAGGTGTGCTCTGGTGTCTGGTACCAAGATATTTAGCAGCAGTCCTATAAGTTGTGAGCTGGGGCCTCCATGGAGCTGACTTATTTTGCATATATTTGACTTATATGTATACTTGGTCTGCAACACTGCTTCCCGCAGCTTGCCTTCATCCCATAGTGCATACTGGTGCCATCCTTACTTCCAGGTAAATGACACACATGCATATACACACCTGATGTGAAAGACAACACGATTCATGGTCTAGTTCTAATGCTCATGTGCCTATTGTAGGAGCTTCCGGTGGTGTACAGGGGTCAGCATGGTACACAGCCCCAGTAAGCTGTGATACACTGTGTGTTCTGACACCTTCCTATCATAACTTTTTCAGCAGTCTGTGCCACAGTATCTCTCCTGTGGGACTGGACCAGGTAGGCTAGCCTTCACTCACCATGCCCATCAACATTTACTCATATGTACATATAAGTGTACATGCATGTACAGGAGTTGTAACTGTAACTGACAATAAAACTGAAACACCTCTCATTTTAGACCACAATAATTTATTAGTATGGTGTAGGGCCTCCTTTTGCAGCCAATACAGCATCAATTCGTCATCTACAAGTCCTGCACAGTGGTCAGAGGGATTTTAAGCCATTCTTCTTGCAGGATAGTGGCCAGGT
>JAOVYV010000050.1:9243816-9260054 GCA_025674545.1 Hassar affinis
GGCACCTCCACATCATTGCATTCAGTTTTTATTCACAATTTGTTTAGTGTCCCAACTTTTTTGGAATCCAGTTTGTACATAGTCAAATAGATAAACTTATAAATATGCATTGTGGGCAGTACTTTGTGGTTACAGTGAATCAGGCAGTTTGCAACCCCAGTGACTTACTTGAATTAAGATTTGCTGTCTGACATGTCTGGCACTCCTGAAATGGTTGTACCCACCACTTCTCAAGGGCCACATTACCCTAAAAGGGTACACAAACTACCTCAAAGACTTGATTTGTAGTGAAATTAATAACGTGAGTCTTGTTATTAATTTTTGTTTTGTTTTGCATTATGTTTTTTCATCTGGTCAGCAATGGACAGCTGGTTCTTCCTTCTAAAGAATCAATTGATTCTGCCTTGCTGTCATGAATTTGGTCTGGGGTAAGGGATCTACCTTGATAAAGGCTACATTCACATTTATATGTTTTTTTTTTTTTGCTATCTGCTTTACACTTGGTATCCATACTAGTCCAGATTTGAAAATACTTTGGAAATACTCCCAGCACCATTTTAGATTTAAAAGTCTGGACAGGCAGGAATGAGGGGCTTTTGGAACCAATAATGCAGACACCCACATTTGCTTCCTTTCTTATTAGTCACAATGATGTGTCACACTCTTATCCCAACCACTTTTCTGGAAGAAAACAAACAGCATCAGCCTCAGCTATCAGTGGTGAATGCAACATGGATAAGACATAAAGTGTTGCTGACCTTGTTGTCTTTGCTAGTAGCTACTGTGCAGTTAAATTCTGCCTTTTATAATTCTATAACTGACTACATGTGTGGGAGGCAACTTTGCCAGTGTATGTGAATGATCATGTGATATGCACTTTTAGGTGCATTATTATGGACGAAGATTATATCTGATACAGGTCTGAAATGCTTGCCTGGATGTGTATGCTCTATTGAGTGAATTTAATAGTTTTCTTGTGTGGAGTCAGTGTTCTCGAGACATAACCTATCACCACCGTGTTCCCCTTTTGCCTCTGGTACAGCAATACATCAAGTTCCTTCCGTGACATGTCACAATGGAGAATTGGGTTGTGTACACCAGGGTAACCCAGTATCCAAGGCTCAAGTAATTTGTCAATGAGACAATTTAGTCTGTCTTCGTGGTTCTTTGTCCAGGTAAAGTCCTTGACAGTTCTCTTGCTTCTCTTTTGTTTAGTAGCTAGGGACTATCCTTCTTAAGGCTCTAAATGTGCTGGGTATTTTAATTTCATATGTTTGACAAATTACCTCCCTAAGAGCCAAACAACGGTTGACTATAGCCCACATGGAATCCCAATCATGGAACTGCCAAAATGGAGGACAGCATCCTGAGTTGAGCTGAGGGGGCATATTTCTTATTCTTAGGATATTACAAGTTATTACCTCCAGTCAAATGTAGCATTGGCTCCTACACAACTTCAAATTCCCATCTTTCTTTCTCACATAAGTGATGCTTATGGTGATCTTGAGTGTGTTATCCAGTGGCAATTTAAAACTTGGTGGTATTCTTTTATTTTTTGATATTGTTTTGGCACTGATATGTAGGTCTTTTTCAAAGCATGTGAGTCTTGGAGCATGATATAAAGGTCCATTCTTCAACCTCCAAACTTCTAACATCCTTACAACAACCTCCTTTTGTGCCTCACTGAGATTGTCAAGCTTGACTGAGAGGTTTTTTAATCCTATAACTTTTTTTGTATTCTCCATTATTTTCTTGTTTGTCACCAGAATATGGCTCAGAATCTTGTTTGTTCAGCTATCATAGGTTTTCACAGTCTGGACATGCTCCAGGAGAATCCAGCAATCAGTGTCATGATGTCATGTTTTGTTCACAATGGGGTTGGTTGATACATTGGCCTTTCTGTTCTAACTGTGACCAAGCCTTTTCTGTAAACATCCCCTTATTGGTAATGCAGGTGCATAAGAAGGTACAAAGAGCAGGTTCTGACACCTAATTTAACTCCTGCATTTGTCTGAGCATGGTCTGTACAATGAAGAACTTAACTGTATTTGTTAAATATAAACAAATTTAGAAATTGATGGCTACAACACTCTCAAAAAAAAAGTCGGGACAGAGGAAAAATAAAACTGAAAAGGCTACCCTAAAAGGAGTATCTACTGAAGGCTTAGCCTTTGCAAGCAAGGATGGGTCATGGTTCATCACTTTGTGCCAAACTGCATGAAAGAATTGCCAGTCACTTCAAATACAATGTTTCTCAGCACAATATTGTAAAGAATTTGTGTCTTTCACCATTTACAGCTCATAATATCATGAAGATTTACAGATTCAGAGGAAATCTTGGTGTCCTGGTACTGTATCAATCACACTGTCTACTCTACATGGCTTAAAAATCTCTCATAAATAGAGCTCAACTGTCATGTATTTAACCTTACATTGGCAAAACATTGTGATAAAAATATGTTCGGCTCTATAAAATTTCCTCAGGTCTGGCTTCAGGATGTCCTTGCCCCTTTTGGCATTACGTTTCCACCAGATGGACTTCTTTTGCAATATGAATTTTATTTCAAGGGCCTGGTAAGCACTCCAAACCTGAGGATGAATGGCTATGGTTCATGTTGTCCTGAGACAAAGAAGAGATGAGGGCTCAGCTACACGACAGTGTGGCCTCCAACACCATGCTCATACCACCATGCTCACCACCAGACTTTAGTGAGGATGTCATCACTCTGCCTTCAGACTTTGACAATGACATGGTCGTTCCATCATAAGACTTCAACAAGGACACTGTCGCTCCACTAGCAGACTTAGGCGAAGAGGTTGTAGCTCTGCCACCAGTCTTACGTGAAGATGTTTGTCAATCCACCAGAAATATTTGGCAAGGATGTTGTCACTCGGCAATCAGACTTTAGCGAGGACATCCTCGTGCATGACCAGGCTTCGGCAAGGATGTCATTGCGGTACCACCAGGCTCTACCTGCTGGATCTGCTGAGGACATTGCTCTACCACCTTGCTTCACTGAAGACATCACTATTTCACCTTTCCCCAGGGAAGAAGTTACACTGTGCTCCACTGTGAGATCAACTGAGAACCAGCCATCACTGCAGATTGCATAGTTTTAAAATGTATGGTCTTCCACGTGTAGGCTATTTTTTTCTACCACATTCTCAGGATGTGTTCATATTGAATTTGACAACTACATGGGAAGACATAAAAAACGAAAACCTCCAGAAACTACCAATCGGAACCTTGGTGTTGTCATGGCTAGTTACAGGCACGACTTCAGTCTGTTGTTCAATATGAACATGGTGCTAGGTTTCAGTTATATCCGTTAATGTCTTATCTATTCAGAACTTTTTGATTTTGAATAATACTTTGGTTGAGAGCTATAGATTTTGCAATGCGTAGGAACCTACAACAAGTGCTAACTGATACATTATTTTACATTATTTTGATACAATATTTTATGTCATCTTGCCCCACCAAAATTTACAGTCACAAGCCACTCCTGGGCAGGGTAATACTAACAGGTCTCAAGACTACATTTATTTTTGAGAGTTTTTGCATTGGAGTCTTTCCTAATGTTAAAATAATTTGCATTCTGTTATATACTTTGGAGTGCTTTAATAGTAAGTTGAGCTGGTGGCTTTTAAATGCATTGATAAACAAATTAAACGTATCATCCAAAACTATAGTAGTCCTTGGTGATATATTGATTGCAGAACACTTACATGAGAATTTAATTTCTTTACAAATCAGCAATGTTCTGATTATTTCTCTGACTGATTAGTTTTTTTGCCCAGCCTCCAAAATAACCTACTTTTATGGGATAGCTTGTGAAAAAAAAGAACTGTTTTTGGGGTCAGCTAAGAGTGTGTTTGGTTTATTGTACTTTAGACATTAGGTCTGATGCTTGATATGTCTCTGGTGTCAGTTCCTGAGCAATATCAAAGAAATGATTTGTAATATGTCAATCAATGCCCTGTAACTCTATCATGCACCAGATGTGTTAGTTTTATTTATTTATGCTATTTTCTGGGCGTCACGGTGGCTCGGTGGGTAGCACCGAGCGTCACAGCAAGAAGGTTCCGGGTTCGATCCCCGGGTGGAGCGGTCTGGGTCCTTTCTGTGTGGAGTCTGCATGTCCTCCCCGTGTCCGCGTGGGTTTACTCCGGTTTCCTCCGACAGTCCAAAGACATGCACGTTATGTTGATTATGTTGATTGGCGTCTCTAAAGTGGCCCTAGTGTATGAGTGTGTGTGTGTGTGTGTGTGCGTGCCCTACGATAGATTGGCACCCTATCTAGGGTTGTTCCTGCCTTGCACCCTATGTTGCCGGCTAGGTGACCCTGAAAAGGAATAAGCGGCCAAGAAGACGAATGAATGAACGCTATTTTCTTAATTATTCATTAGTTGTCACTTATTATGAGTTACATAATAATAATGAGTACATTATTATTATTTCTTCATAGTCTAGATTAAATTGAATGTCAGAAATAAAAGTGACAAGACTTAAAAGTGAAACTTGGAGCACTTCTGTTGAGCACGACTCTTACAAATGGTTGCATTTGTTCTACTATAAATGGTACTATAAATTTGTTATATTCATCCGTCAAGGTAGAACCTTATTTCACAGAAGGATTCCTTTGAACAGTTATAAGCACCCATAGAACCCTGTCTGTAAGCTTTTTTTTTCAGTGTGTACAGAGACTAATTTGCAGTCTATCTATTCAAAACAAGTGTTGGTATTTTGAGGAGAACGAGTCACTCGAAGGAACCGACTCTTTCGTCTTGGCTATCATTTTCAGTCTAAAAGCTCCAACCGAATCCGGAGTCGACTCCTTTTCTCCTCGGTTGACTCCCAGCCGGAGCCGAGAGGCAGCTACAGAGTTTGTCCCTGTGGCCGCCATTAAAGGATACAGACCCATGTAGCTATTCAAACAGAAAAAAACAGCTAGACATTGATGAGAAAGCGGACAATGTTTCGCCTTTTAAACGATTCCGCAGTTCGGCTTTTAATTCATATTTAATGGGCGTTTTCTAATGTTTGAACCTTGTTGCGAAGACCGAGAAGATAGTAGGGATTTTTTTTGTAACTGAACACTTTTTTTTTTTACTGGACTTGACTGCTTGGGCTGCCAATCGGTTAGCCAGCTAGCTAACGTTAGCTAGCTTGTTAGCTAACGCTAGTGGGTTGGCTAAGCTAGCCGTCCAGAGATACTCTGATGCTAAGCGAGGGGGGAGGGGGAATCACCTCGAACAATTTGATTTGCGTTGTTTTTATGGGGTGCTTTTTTCGCTAATAGGGGTCGGAACGCCGTTTCGGGGAGCCGGACGCTCTTTTATAGCGTTGCTTGGATTAGTTTTCCAGCGCGGCTAAGTAATTAAAGCGAATGTTCCCGAGTTCAACAAGAGACTGGAGGATTTGAATAGTTAGCTCACTTAGCTAGCAGCTAAACTTGCCCGAGACGCGTCTTGACGGCTGATTTGTTTGCCGAGCTGCTCTGCTGGAGTTTCACCTCAGCCAGCCATAAAACACCCGAACACACTCCTAAAAAAAAAAACCCGTTCCTTTGCTGTGAAATGATGGCGAGATTGGCTTCACCCTGAAGATGAGTTCTTGTTTTGTACCCAACGGGGCGAGCCTGGAGGACTGCCACTCCAACCTATTTTGTCTGGTAAGAGATTTAACCGAGCTAAAGCTAAACTGCGGTTAAAGCCAATTCCAGCTAGCTGGCCAGCTACTCCAGACTTAGCTTCCTCGAAGTAGCGGCCCAGGCCTGTTGAGCTCCTCAGTGCTGTTTGAACAAGTAAATAGTGCTGTTTGGGTTGGAAATACAGCACGCCGGTGTCTGTACGGGGTTGTACTCACGACCTAGACTCGCCGGCTTCTTTCTTATTGCTTTTCAGCTTTGAACATTGTCGTTTATATTACGTCTAAAGTTAGCAGCGCTAATCTAGCTGTTGCTAGTATGTCTGTAGTAAACAATGTCACAACTACCTGGAGTTCCAACTTAAAGCTTGACTCCTAAATAACACTCGGACAGAATAATCCTCATCATTAACACGTTATTACTCTTTATTAAACCAGATCGACCATATGATATCTGTATATATGTATATATATATATACACACACACACACACACATATATCTCCATATCCATTTGGCTAGTTATCTTGCATGTTCAAAATGTAATATACGAAGGCTGAAGATGAAATCCATGAAATTTCACGTTCAATATTCATTTCAGGTTGAGCTCAAATGCACGATCATGAAGCTTCGTGTTTCATTCGGGTCAGATCAAGCTGCTTTTCCCTCTTTTAAGATGTAATCAGCGCTAGTAAGCGAGCTAGCATTACTAGCCATCAGTCAGGTATGATAGGAGTAAGGCCTACATGTGTATTCTGCGCTCTGCTAACCTGATCACCTTTATGTAACGTTTTTTTTTTTTTTTCTTGGATGTTTACGTGGTGATCAGACACCGTGTGATTCCTTTCCGTGTGGTGCTTGTGGTCTTATAAAGTTAGGTAGTGAGATCTGCCCTGCTCTGCCCTGCACTGCTCAGTATTATACCGATATGATCTGATTACTCTGTTGATATTTACATCCTTTCTCAAATAGAGAAAGAAATCCACTCTTGCCCTGAGAGAGAGAGAGAGAGAGAAAGAAAGAGAGAGAGAGAGTATTTCCTGGAGATAATTGAAAACTTTTCCAGTCAGATGGTCTTGTCTAACTGGATTTCGGCCCTGGCAGGCTGGGGTATGATGCTATGGATTTCAGGAAAGTGTAATCGTTCTAACCATAGGGCTATTTTCTGTCTGTGTAATCTCATGCCTATTTTTACATTACTAAATGTTCATGTTCAACTGCTGTTCATGCACGGTATCGCACTCCTCAGATACGCTTAAATACATACTAGCGATATTCAGTCGATCCTACGCGCTCGTAAGGACGCGCCGCTGCCGCTGCTGCTGCTGCTGCACGGTGCTTTTGGAGGGAGGTCTGGTTTTCAGGTTGATATTTATTGCGCTGTAGTTTTCTGATCTGACGGTGTGTATGCTTTTCTGTGTCTGACCTCAGGCTGACCTCACAGGCATCAAATGGAAGTGCTTTGTATGGCAAGGCCCTACATCTTCACCCATCGTCTTCCCTGTGACTGAGGAGGACCCCATCCTGTGCAGCTTCAGCCGGTGCCTGAAGGCAGACGTGTTGAGCGTATGGCGGCGGCACCAGACACCCGGACGCAGAGAGCTCTGGCTCTTCTGGTGGGGCGACGATCCCAACTTTGCCGAGCTTATCCACCATGAGCTTTCAAGTAGGTTCTCGAACTTTCTCCGTAACACAGCTCACAGCTACTAATACCGTATACATGTAGCGTCTCTCATTCAAATAAAACGCATTCGACTGGCTGTTATAATTCGTCACTTTTTTTTTTTTCAATATTAACTTAATATAATTCAATATATTTAAATGAACGTTAGATGACCTTACTCAGGAGGAAAAATCACATGGTTTCCATCATTTTGAACAGGAGGGTGTCGGAAATATGGACGTTTATATATAGATGATGTCAGAGAGGCTCCAGCGTGTACAAATCTGCCGTTTTAATCTGGGAAGAGCCCATCGTCGGGTTTAGCTTTTCAAAATAGCTTATGGGTATTTGTGCTCGCTTGCTAGTAGGATCACGTTTCTCATTGCAGCCGGGCTCGGCGCACAGCGACGCGTCGAGAAACGAATAGCGTACAGATGCTGAGCGAAGCTCTTGGTTACTGTTTGTTACCCAGAAGCTCTAATTAAACACTTGTACTTCTGCACGCACATATTTGTGAACACATGAGGGCGTCGTACAGGGGCGGTCGCATAGGTGTCTGCCTTTCGCTTAATTTAGACATGTCCACCAGGGGGCAGAGAATTAAAAAAAAAAATGAATCAAGTTTCAAATTTCACTACAGAGCAAACTGAGTGACGAATAAAGTGCTGTGTGTGAGATGTGAGATAATACTGAGGATCCTTATTACTTATTGTAAAGGGGGTTTAAATTACTAATAGCTATGCTGTTGGATATTAAAAGTGGCCAGATTTTGTGTGGATATTACACATTAAAGTGTTACTTAAGCATTTTCAACTTGTATTGATGATGATGATGATGATAGGAATTATTATTTCATGAGGTAATAGCCAGCTGCAGCTCTACAACACCAAACCACCAGCCTGGCCAATTAAAGCAATATGGGATTGCTTAGTTATGTGTGGGCATGCTTTGTGCCTGACAAGCAGAGCTTTAATCGCACACACACCCCTCCACCCTTCTTTTTTTTTTTGTTCTTGGCAGCACTTTCCAGATGCTTGGTGATCATTATAATACTGGTTTAGAGATATTTAAGGAGTAAAAACAATTCCAATACCACTACAAAGGGATAACTCGGTTTCGCCGTATTCAAGTAATCCTCCTGACAAATAGCCGGATGATTTAATCCAAGACACAAGACGCACAGTCAGCCTTTAGGATTTGAAAAGTGCGCGTGTCCTTCTGACCTGGTACTCTTACCCATCATCCTTTCTTCTCTGTTACATCAGAAATAAGTCCATAAGTGTAAAAGCAACATTAAAGTAAACTAGCTTCCATCGTATCTTCGCTGAACTTTAAAACAGGACAGTGGTGTAAGACGACTTTTAAGAGAATGTTAACCTTTAAGTCGAGGCCACATTTACATCCTGTTTGTCGAGTACAATTTAGAAAACCTGAGATCCTGGGGGTTCTGTGGTGAACATGGTGAATAGAGTCTGGAATTGGCACACCTAGTGTGTTTTCTTTTTTGTCTGGATCATGAGAAACGTACATGATTTCATGTTTGAGTGGTTATCTTGTGGCGGCGTTCTTTTTTTCGCACTGCCCAGCTTGATTAGAATTGCAAAGATGTTAACCCTGTGTGCACACTAGCAGGTGACAAAGTGACAGATGGCCTTACCTTTCCTGCGAGTTTGCTTCACGGCCCTGCAATTCGGCAGACGGCATTCCGTGTTTACTTAATTGATATTATGCACATTAACTAGGATAGGATAAAGTAGCAGTCTGAAATTCCCAAGTCATCTCAGAAGCACTTCGTGTGTTGTTTTTTTTACTTAAAGGTACAGTTAAGATTCGCACCCAATTCAATCAGGGTTTCCAGACTTTGCAGACTTTTTTCAGCAACCTAATACACTTTTGCTAAAGGCACAACCTGTTTTTTTTTTTTAGACATTTTAGACAAACCTCAGAAAACTATGTATGCATTATACAATTAGTTGTATATTGTGGATACTACATGTTTTGTGTGGGAACCTAAAGGTCTGGACAGTGCATGTTCTCAGCTGATCACTACACATCTACACAGAACAACCCAGGTGCAGCATAAGAGTCTCGTTTCTGGCTAGTGTTCATTTTCACTTAATACATACACTTAAAGCCCTACATAACTCACGATACTGATATTACGGAGTTATACTGATAATTTGTACTGATAAATTTATGGAATATACTGATAATCGACTGCAGTCAAAGAAAAAATGAAGTTGTTCAGTGCTGAAATTCTCCCGCTCATTAACTTGTCACTGAATTGCCAAACAGTTACTGTTTGTGCCAAGGTTCAAGCATATCATCTGTAATTTAGTCCTGGCTGGTTTTATTGATTAATTCCACAATCAGTATTTAACTGAATCATCAAAATGTTCTAATCAAGATACATATTTATATAGGTGTGTGTATATGCATATATAAAGTTGTAACTGAAATCCTATTTAAAAGTCAGAACCAGTAAGAAGGAGAAGACGGCTTTCTTAACCTGATGAATGGTTACTCTGGTGTTCTGTACTCCCAAAAAAGCACTAATATAAAAATAGTAATAATAATAATAAAAGAAACCCCAAGATAAACAGGCAGCACATCAGCAAAGACAGAGCTCGTACCAAAGGAAGGGTCAGATATCACTTCAGAGATATGAAATTGATACCGGTTTGAAAAGAACCAGTTTATGTAAACTGTAATGCCGCGTTACACGCTACACGGTTAATTTGCTGGTCATCTCCGACCCCGGCGCGTTCAACAGATTAAAACCGATGCCCTCGTGTTCGTGTTTTCTTAACAGCAAGCTAGACGGTAAACTCAGATGAGCGATGCATGCTGTCTTTTTCAAACGCTCGACTGCATAATCGGTGTTTTAGACGATTTGTTAAATAAATATGTTGACACGTTGTTTACATCACTCCGTAATCGGGGAAGTAACGCAGATTTGCAAAGAACACTCCGAGTTGACTTCTCAGATCTGGTGTTCCATTTCATGTCACGAAAGACACCCCGCTTGATTCTAATAAATAAATATATTTTATTAATATATTATATATAATAATAATAATAATAATAATAATAATAATAATTAGGAGAATAAATAAAAAATATTTAATAAATGATAAATATTCCAAATTAAATATATGAATAAATAAATATAGAGAATAAATAAATATATTTTATTAATATATTATATATAATAATAATAATAATAATAATAATTAGGAGAATAAATAAAAAATATTTAATAAATCCAAATTAAATATATGAATAAATAAATATAGAGAATAAAAAAATATTTTATAATATTTTATAAGAATATATATATAAATCCATTGCATTTCTATAAGAAATATGAAATCTTAATTGAGAAACATTCATAAAGTTGAACAATCAAGGGTGGTTTTTGTACTATTGCTCAGCCCTGCTGTAATTAGGAGAATTATAACTAAAAAGTAAGGTTATGCAACATGACAAAATAATTATAACGAGCGAACCTCGGTGGAAGAGTACTAATAATCAGTTGTCAGAGTCAGGATGTCTTTGGAGACACAGACATTAAGCTTGTGGTCTTTCTTTTGTTAGGTAATGAAGACGGCGTGTGGGAAAGTGGTTTGACGTACGAGTGCCGCACACTGCTCTTCAAAGCCATCCATAACCTGCTGGAGCGCTGCCTCATGAACCGCTGCTTTGTGCGCATCGGCAAGTGGTTTGTCAAACCGTACGAGAAGGACGAGAAGCCCATCAACAAGAGGTAACGCATCTTTCAGCTCTCGGCATTATGGAAACAACTTCTTTCAAAGTTCTTTCCCTTCTCTACCTATCGATGTAATCGCATTCATTCATGCATGCATGCCAAAGGCTGCTGTATTACGCATTACGACCACAGAAGTCAAATTGCGTTAAGCTGTTAACATGGTAGGATACAGTTTTTCATCTGGAAGCCATATAACTCTGTATCAACACTGTGATCACTCACTGTGATTATGTCCTGAGTTTTTCGCTGCAAAATCATCTGGTTTTGGTATGTCACATGCATGGAATCTGTTAACTCCTGACTCTGGTCAAATTAGCTGGAGAAGCAGTGTTCAGTCTGAATCGACAAGTGGTAATTTGCTCCCTCGAGACTGAGCTGTTGTGCTGTGTTTACGGTTATGACGACGTGTGAAAAATAGCCCCTTGGCTTCCTGCTCTGCTGTGCTCTGGGTGCACTCACTGGGCCACAGTGGCTGTTAACTATACATGCACTGGAAAATGTGACAGATTTCCTTGTTTGTCTTTTAATAGTATACTGTTATCTATTTGTTCATACTTTAAAACAAAGCAAATAAGCAAAAAGAAAAGCGCATATGCCGGTAATATCGGCGCCTTAATTTGCCCAGGTGTGAGCGATCAAAAGTTGTTAGACTGAGCTCCACTAGTTCCTCAGGCTGATCATTTGAAGCGGTTTAATTTCTTCAAATAGACAACGAACAGATGACATAGTATGATGTCAGGCTGTGTTAAACACCACAGGGCTGTGCGCAGGCTTTGAAGTGCCATCTGTTGGTGTGGAGTTTGTTGGTGAGTTGGTAACCTGCCTTAATGACCCTCCACTGAGTGCTCAGCAGTTGTATGAGGCATGCACACACACTCCCTATTCAGCATAATCTCCCTGCTCTTTCATTACCTGGGTTGTGATTAATGGTGTTATTTTTGTGTCTCTTCTGTATGCGCAAGGTGGCACTCAGTAGCCTTGCACCTTTGATGTGTAGTTCTTTGCATTTGACTTTAAATATAAAAAGGATCCCTCTGTGTTTTTTAAAAAAAGAGGTCATGGTGGAAGATTTCAGAATTGTACTTGTGCCTCAGGCTGTTTAGCCTAATAGATTATAGTAATTGCAATACAGTAAAACAGGCTGAGGCTTATAGAGGTTTCAGGGCAGTGTCTGAACAGTCTTCTGGTACATCGTGACTTAAATTAATTGCATTTTTTTAGTCTTTTAATAAGATTAATGGCATGATTTATCAAACCAACAAAAGAAAATGTGATGCTCTGGGTCTTCTTGGAAGGCCCCAGAACACCATAAACAAATGTGTGGTTTGGATGGCACATTTTCATATTGCAGGCTCCTGCAATATTACAAAAAGTCTCTGTTGCAAGACGGGTTGACAGTGTATTGTGCAACCTTAATTTGAATCAATCCTCCAAACATGTCAAGCCTCTGGTGATTTTGAAGAAATCGCTAGCAGAAGAACTTTTGCTGCAAAGCTATAAAGGCTGGTTTATGTTGAAGGGGTTTTATTATAACGGTCGTTTGGTTTAAGAAGCTTATCTGTATAAATTGCGTACATTATATAGCTAAATGTTTGTGGACACCTGACCATCACATCAGTATGTGCTTTTCATACACTGTATTCCATATGTAATCCCCTTTTTTAACCCCCTCTTATAATAACTCCACTCTTCTGGGAAGGCTTTCCATTTTATTTTGGAGCATGCCTGGGGATTTGTGTTCATTCAACCAGAAGAGCATTAGTGAGAGTGAGAGTTCCAGTTCAGAGGTGTTCAGTGGGGTTGAGGTCAGGGCTCTGTATAGGACACTCAAGTTCTTTCATTCAAATCTTGCCAAGCCATGTCTTCATGGAACCTGTTTTCTTCAGAGGAGCATTATCATGGTGGGACAGGTTTGGGCATATTCCAAGTTAGTAATGGTACAACTTACAAAGACATTCTATACAAATGTGTGAGTTTAACGAAGAACTACGTATGGTTGTGATGGCCAGGTGTCCATAAACCTTTGGGCATATAGTGTGCATTGACTCCAGTGCCTTGCATCTCTCAGTATGGCTATAAAAATTCTGGTAATTTCATATAATGTTAATAGTAATTATTTTCTTTTTTTATTCTCTCCCTCTTAAAAGTGAGCATCTGTCCTGTTCCTTCACCTTCTTCCTGCATGGAGACAACAATGTGTGTACCAGTGTGGAGATCAACCAGCACCAGCCTGTCTACCTGCTGAGTGAGGAACACCTGACTCAGGCCCAGCACAGCAGCAGCCCCGTGCAAGGTGAGAGCATGCATTTCGGCTCAGCGATGTAATACCAAACACCACGTTTCTGCTCAGCAGGTCAGCTTAAGTCGGTACTTTTATGGCATGTTTTAAAACAAATGTTGCTGGCTCCAGTGTTCTAACCCAAGTCTGTCCGTTTAACTCACTGACTTACTGAATGTGCAGGAGCACAGAGAGATGCGTCAGAATTACACAAAATTAATGCTGATTGGGAAATATGCTCATTCAGCCAGAAGAGCTGAATAAGAGTCAGGCACTGATGCAGGGCCAGGAAGTTTGCTTTCCAGTTTATCCCAGAGGTGTTCATTGGGGTTGACGTCAGAGCTCTGTGCAGGCCACTCCAACATTGTGCACAGGGCATTGTCATGCTGGGCAGGTTCGAGTCCCAGCGAAGGGAAGTTATAATGCAACAGTGTAGAAAAGCTTCTAGCTGAGTGATGATATATGAGGTGAAAAATACAACATGGAAATAAAATTAGGGTACCCCATGAAAACTTTTGTCTTTTTGAGCATATTTAAGCATATGGAAATTTGATGTTCATTTTAATAACATTAAGGTAGTGGAGGTAATGTAACTTCAAAAATATTTATATTTAAAATAAAATTGTAAAATCATTAGAACAATTATTTGCAGCTGAAATTTTCCATTAATAGTAATAAATGTGGGCGTGTCCTAACATTTTCCTCACAAGAAATCTTTTTAATGATTTCTAAAGACATTTCTTCCATTTTATATGTTTAGTTATATTACCTCCATCTCTCGATATTGTTCCCATGACGATCAAATCCGTCTTTTTAAATATGTTAGACAAGTTCCTAGGGGTGTCCTAATTTTTTCAGATGTTTGATATTTTTTATGATAAATTTCCCCACCACTTTGCCCTTTTCATGAGCCCACGGTTTGGGTGTGATGGTTTGAAGCTTGCAGTGCTGTGTGAAGTGGTTCAGGCATAGTGGGCCACAAATGCTTTGTAACTGTAGTACCTCAGAGTTTAACAGCCTCTTCATACAGCATTTTGTGCCATTATTGTAAGTGGTGAAAAAGGTTGGTAGTACTCCTACTTTTTGGAGTTACCTCCTTTCATCATTCCCTGCAGTTCTGCCGCTCATCTGACCTGTATAGTCCAAACCAGCTCCAAATAACCGAACCGAATAACTGAATGCGAATGGAGGCAGGGTTGATGATTGATGTACCACCATCTAAAATACATCCTACACAATTGTGTGCTTCCAACACTGTGGCAACAGTTTGAGAAAACCATACAGTGTATGTGCTGTTCGGTGTTGTGTGTATTAAATCTAGGTGATAAAGTTTTTGGTTATCTCCTGAAAGGCTGGCAGCTATCAGTATGTTGGCAGGTATGTGTTTTTTTGTTTTTTTTTTTCCCCTGAGCTCAAGGGCATAGTAATGACAGAGTTACAGCATCCTGCTGATTCTTCTGGGACTGTCTTGCCTTCCCTGCTGCTAGTAATTAACTCGGTACAGTCTCACTCTAGCCCTGATGAAGGCTCCTCCAAACACACTCTTACAACCGCACCATTTCACTGTTCCGTTTCACCGGTGCTCATTTAACTAACCTATGGGATTCATGCCGATTTAGTTAGCTCTTAGGTTCAGCCGTGTCAGCAGGTTAGAATAATGATCAGATATCAGCAAGACCATGTATGAGCATATTCAGGTATGTGTCACATAAAAGCGCTCACACATTCATCATTAATCTCCCTGGAGACATTTTAGGCGGTTATATTAAGCATTTTATGCTTGTAGGCTTACTCGAATGCAGCTCGGGTAACATCCTATCAAACCAAGCACAATCCCGCAGTATTCATTTCCCACTTTACTGGTGCCAGATGCTGTTTTGAATGAACGTTCATGAAAGTGAAATTATAATAAGATTTACTGAAGTCACAGACATTAAAATACTTATTGTAAACACTTCACTTCACAGCAGTACCAACTTATGGGTATACTTCAAAATGAAACGCTTCTTAAAAAAAGAGCAGAAGCTGTTACATAAAAACATGCAAGTTCAAGCACACAGGTGAATAGGAAGAACTGTACAAACACAGTTTCTAAGAAGTTTCAAAACGATTGGAACGTTTCCGATTAATATTTTGTAACATCTGCCCTAAAGACAATAGCTGTACTGTGTCTCTTCCTGTAATTTTCTGAGAAGGTTAGGTGAAACACTCGTAGAAGGAACTTGGTGCGTGCCTCCACGTAGCACTTTTAAAGTTCCTTTAAGAATTAGAGAATTGGTATTTTGAGCTCTTGGGGTCCCACTAAAGATCGTACATGTTATTGTTATTCCCTTTTCCAGCACGGTCATAGGTACGATTGCGCTCTGAGCTACCCACATGGGCCGAATTACAAACTACTTCATGTTGAGTGCATTACACATTACTAGAACAGACCATTCTCATATACTATTCGTAGCTCTCTAGCACTAGGAGGCACCGTGCAATTTGGATCTCAGCCATGGCCAGCTGTATGCATACATGTGTTAACAAGCTGAACCATACAGAACCAGCAAAAATACAGCCAGAAGTGAAAGAATCATGTCGACACCTCTGACGAGGTGTAGTAATTTTACAGGCTTTTGCACAAGCCTGCTTGCGTTTCCAGCCCCTATACGTTTTTGGCTAAGCGTTTAAATATGGAGAATGTGTTTAACTGAATAAAAGTGTTGTCGATGACATGATATGGGCTGTATTACACATTAGATTAGCGTAATTTATTTCTTGCAAGCTAGCTGAGATGAGCTTGCAAAGTTGTAAATGTTCAAGGCTTATTACTCATGAGATGTACCAAGACTGATTTTGGCGTGAGATTAATTTATTTCTTTGCACGCTAGCCTGA
>JAOVYV010000050.1:9260154-9274150 GCA_025674545.1 Hassar affinis
CCCGGGGATCGAACCCGGGTCCTTCTTGCTGTGAGGCGACAGCGCTATCCACTGCGCCACCGTGCCGCCCCATTTTGAAAATGTGTGTGAACATAATTATAACGCACATGAATGCCAGGGGATGCTAGTGGACAAAGAACAGCTAGTCCACTAAATTAAGCTTACAAAACTTGCCATTGATTCCACTGGCACAACGTGAAACTTGGCTGGCAAGCTAACCAACATGGCCAGACAGTAACTTATCAGTACCGAGGCCCAAGTGCGTTATTTAGCAAGTTAACTTCAGCTAACTTCACTTGGACATGTCTAGCTAGTGGATAAACCTCTGTCTAAATGGGTTTACTTGGCTTATGATCAAAAACTAGTGAGTTCAAAACTTTAGCACAGCCAAACATCAGGCAAGGGCAACAACACAAGACATAGCAGGTCAGTCAGTATGTTATTACTTACTAATCCAACAGCTAGAAAGCCAGCTTAGCACGTGTGGCATCCTTTTATCCTCTTAGCTCTCGCCAGTGAGTCAAAGCCAGTCAGAGATTTACTCTTGTCTGGTCTCTTGCTTGGGTACTGTCTCTCTCTATTTCTCTTCCTTGCTTCTTTCATTAATGTTCTCTTTGGACTTTTCGCCTCTGCCACGATTTTGGTATTTGGTATTTAGTGGCACGAGCTAGATTCTTCTTATAGCAGCTAAAGACCGGTGGTGGTTGTTCTATTAGAAGATGTGGCATAGGTTCATGAATACAGTTCAAAGTGCTATTTGGTAGTACACTCTGCAACCAGTAGGGGGATCCCAAGAGCTAAAAAAAAATACCTATTCGTGTCTAATGGTGGTGTAACAATTGATTTCTGATTTTCTGGGATGATGTGTGGTGTGTCTTGTTCAAAGTTCAAGACTCAAAGGGATTTTGCATGTGCAGCCCACTGTTTATACCTCAGGGAAAGAGAACATGGTAAAAGGCAGAAAAATGATGTACGCTTTTCAGGAATGATGACTGTGCCTGAGAAGTGTGAAGTCAGCCGGCCAGGCTGCTGCTTTTACTGCATAACCGGGCAGCATAACAGACTTGAAGGAGGGCTGTCCTCCCTCTTCTGCATACAGAAGCTAACAGACATCCCTGATTGTCTAGTGTCACTGTGCCTGACAGGGGAGTGAGAATATGCCATCCCTCCCAACCAGAGCACATTGGGCAGTTTCAAACTCACAGTTCTGCAGTGTTAGAACGACTGGTTTCTTGTTGCACCACTCCCCTTGCCTTGATGCATATATGTTTGAGAGAAAATACTATTATTAAAAGAATATTTCTATTTTTATATTTCTTTTTACTTGATCAAAGCTAAAGCATTTCAGTTGTTTGAGTTAAATTATGGCCTGTAATATTTTATGTGGTTATTTTTGACAATGCCGGTAATTCTGGAGGTGCTAACAGCCTTTTAACGATTGATGGTAAACGTGAAGACAGTATCGAAATGTTGTAAATCTAATTTGACAACGTGTTAATTTTATTTCCAGTGATTCTCAGTCCATATGGTCTTAACGGTACACTCACGGGCCAGTCCTTTAAGCTGTCTGATCCACCGACACAGAAGTTAATAGAAGAATGGAAGCAGTTCTACCCAATTGGCCCCAACATCAAGGAGACCCCAGAAGACAAGTTAGATGATTTGGACTGGGAAGATGACTCTCTGGCTGCTGTGGAGGTTCTTGTTGGTATGGGATAAATATTACTACAAATTGTGGATTCAGGACCTCTTGTATTGGAATGGAAGCTTAGTTGAAATTGGTTTTGACGTTGTTGTGTGTGTGTGTGTGTTCTTTCTCAGCTGGAGTGAGGATGGTGTACCCGGCTTGCTTGGTGCTTGTAGCCCAGTCAGATATTCCAACCCCGGCTGCAGCGAGCTCGTCCGGCACTGCGATTACCTCGGGAGGACATCATAGTCACACCATACACAGAGAATCTGCCCTCTCCTCAGTTACACTCACTCCTCCAACTTCACCAGAAGAAGCTCAAAAAGGTATGGCTACAATTAGTAATCATGGATGTAATTAGTAATCATGGTTTCCTTTGATTTTAGCCGTTTTTTTGTACAATGCTTTTAATTTACTCGTTTATTCCTTTACTGTAGTTCCACAGCCTGCTCCAAGATGGACAAAAAGTTCCTCTGCAGCTGATGGCTTCAGCATGGACAGCACAAGTCATCACGGGGGCAAAGTTCCTCGCAAGCTGGCCAGTCATTTGTTGGAAGCAGTGTGGCAGGAATGCAGTGTCAACCGTGCTCAGAAGTATGACCTTTATTTTTTTCTGTCCTCTTATTCTTGTGGTTTACATGAAAGGAAAAATGCTTCATTGTGTATGTTTAACACTTTTACAGGAGAAAGTTATCAGCTTTAACCGGTGGTCTGTGTGAGGAGGAGATGGACAAAGCTGGTGTTTGGGATTTTGTTGAACGCTATCAAAGGATGCAGTGCAATTGCTCAAGGTATAGATGCCGTATAGGCTTCTAAGAGAAGTATCAAAATGCAGATCCTTTAATATTTGGGTTATCAGCATTCCAATGTTCATTGTAATTTTAATCAACAAGGTACAAGAAAGTGGTTGTATGTGGTTTCTTACATGTATTTGTAAATGAAAAGTAGGTTAAGAAAACTCTAGTGAAGTACAATTTCAGGATTCTCTTTTTTTCTTTTATAGACACAAGAACCTGAAGCAGCGTATGAGTAACACTCCTGGACTTCCCCTCCCTGCTGGTCAGCCCTCTCAACTCCCCTCCAAATACAAAGTAGGAGAGAAGCAAGAGAAGGCAGAAAAACAGCAGAAGAGGCCACAAACACCCTTCCACCACCGCAGCTCTGTGGGTGAGGATTTGAGCCTGGAGCCAGATGAGAGAGGCAGCCACTACCGTGCTCTTCACCATGGGGATGTTGATACAAGCAAAACTCAAACCCTGCACACATCATCCAGGGATATGGTTGGTTCACCTCAGCCTCCACCACTCAGCCCGCATCCATGTGAGCGGGAGGAAGAGGCACCAGCAGAGCTCAAACGCTCTTCCACTCCCCTTCATCAACAGTTCTACCCTCCCTCTTCCGAGGCCTGCCTTCTGCCTTCAAAAAGCCCTGAGCGTGCTTCCTTTGACCCTTTGACCTCAGAGTATGCTACAGCTTACCCAGACTCTCTGGAACCCACAGTGTATGTTGGCTCAGCCATCAGCCCCAGCGAGGACACAAGCCACAATCCATGGAGGTACTTCAGACTCCCTGGAAAAAGAAACATGGACCTACTTCCTCCACAGCTTCCTGTGGACAAGCTGAAGCAGGACAGCCTGGATAGTGCTGTTTCTGTCACAGAGTAAGTACAACCAAATTCAAGCCTGTCCTAACAGTAATATAAATGAGTGAAATACCTGGCAACCTCAAACAGGCCACTGGGTTTAATGTGTATTAGGAGAATTTAATTTACAGCATCATTTTGACGTTCTGATTTTATGGTTCACAGGATGATGGCTTCCTCTGCGCCTTTGAAGGTGTCAGAAGATCGGGTTAAGATGTACATTCAGAAGAAGAACCAGTTTCTCTCGGTATCCGTGTGTGATGGAGAGCAGGAGCTGGATGCAGATCCCTACGCTTTTGTGGAGGGAGACGAGGAGTTCTCTTTCACCGATAAGGAGAAGAGGCCTGGAGCAGAACCTGCGAAGAGAAGCAAAGTCAGTCACTCAAGTCTTCTGTTGCTAGTTTTCATTCAGTAATGTGAATCATGATTATCTCCCTCCACACTTAAAAACATTACACAAGGCAGTAGAACAGTGAACAAGCCACAAATGGATACATTCCACTTTTAATTTAATTGTACAACAGCTCTGTAAAACGGTGAGTCAGTTGTATGAGATCATTTACTAGTTAATTGTCTCAAATAATATTGCCATACAGTTATGTGCAGCACAATAACATTGCTTCCTACCAGCTAAGTTTGCCTTTGGATAGAGAGTGGTCCCACTTTGAAAACTCATAATTGACCCCGATGGCTTCTTACTGTTCACCAAGACAAACCTCAGTCTGAGATGTGGTAATAAGCATCTCAGTTTGGGCAGACGTGGAGGAAAGATTGCAGCACTGAATCATTTACACTGGGCTAAAAATACTGCATGGAGATGTGTTGGCAGTGAGACAGATATGGTATGATACACTGAGGAAGGTGGCAATTGGCAGTGTGTGGTTGCGGTGTGTCTTAACATACTTAAATACATTGTGAAACAGATACAACAGGGCACATGCGCCGTTAATTTGGATATTACACCAACATAACATTTGAGCATTACAAAAAATGAATCATTATTAACCAATATCATTACTCCATGATGGTTTTAAAAAAGGATTATATAAAAGATTTCTGGTCATAACACCAACACTGTACTTTCACAAGTATAAGCTATTCAGTGGTGCATTTAGGCAGCTGATTATAGGTAATATCCACTGACCAAGATGGAGTTATAAGTAGACCGCAAGTGGAGGTGGAGAATAAGCTTATTCAGGCGTCATATTTTAATCCACAGTTTGCATTTTTGCCTAACGCTCTTCTTGCAGGTAAAATGCACAGATAGAAGGGGCAAAATGCAATATGTCCTGCTCTTTCTTTCTTTGTGTCATATGATTGAAGACAAATTGCACAATTTAGATGTGACAATTGACACAGTCCATGCTCCAGTACAATGTTATCCCCACTGTGATTACTCAACAAGTGCACCACTGATAACAAGCTATAACCCAAGGAAATATTTGTGGCAGACAAGAAAATGAGAGCTTAGTATATTGTTTACTTGCCAGACTTCAAAAACAACAAATCAATGACCTGCAATGCAATCTGGTTAATAGATTTTTATTTTATTTTTTTTCCAGAGGGACGATGGTAGTACGTCTTCGACTGACGGTATGCATGCTTTACACACTTTCTTTTAAATCTTATTATTTTTAACCCTTAAAATGCCCCTACATTTGATTGCTTTTGTTTTTCACCACAGACACCCATGGCTCAGCCTGCAGTAAACCTCTCCCATCCACCAGCCTCATACATGAGACCGACCTGGCTGTGTCAATAAATGATCTGGATAATCTCTTCAACTCTGATGAAGATGAGCTTACAGTGAGTTGCACATGTCTTATGTACCATAGCCTGGTTTGTCCAGATTGACCTTTTAGATCTGCCCTGTTAGTAAACATTGAGGTTCTCATAAGGGTCTGCACAGTATCTGTTATATTGTGTCTTATGTGCCACAGTGTTGCACATTGTTCATTGCATCATTGCAGTGACAAACGGGTGAGCAGTTGTGTTCTGTGCTTTTGTTATTCCCAGCAGCCTGGAGCCAGGAAAACTGGGAGCGGAGCTGAGGAGAAATTTGGTAGCAAAGAGCCCAAACCAGCAGCAACAGACACTCTGTCGTGTTTAAGTATGTTTTTTAGATTATGGCTGTATTCGTGATCCACTGACCTTGAAATAATACATACACGTGTGTGTATATATACACATCGATATAGAGCATATATTGCTTTGAGAAGCAACTCAAAATGGTAGCAGTCCTGCCATTTTGAAATGGATTAAGAGCGTCTGTGTGTGTGTGTCTAGGTGCTGCAGATCTACACCAGATGTTTCCCACACCTCCATCTCTAGAGCAACACATCATGGGCTTCTCCCCCATGAACATGGGTAGTAAGGACTGTGGTTCTATGGAAAATGGGCCAGGCTTCACTCTGGCAGATGGGCCATTGCTCATTGGAACTTTTAAAATGGAGGTGGAGGAAGGCCTCTGCAGCCCCAGGCCCTCAGAGATCAAGGTGAGGACAACTGGTGACAGAAACTGGAAATGCTATTTAATGATTTATATTATAGCCTGGTGCTGAGGTCGTGTTTTCTTTTCTTTCAGGATTTCTCTTTTGTATTTAAGCCAGAGCCTAGTCAGGTTTTTGTGGGCAGCTCTCTGTATGCTCCCCTAAAGACACTTCCTAGTCAGTGCCTGACTTCCCTCAAGTTGCCGGAGGAGTGTGTGTACCGGGCCAGCTGGACTGTGGGAAAACTGGAGATGCTGCAGCCAGTCCCTGCCATGTCTTTCCTCGGCAAGGACAGGTAATTTACAATAGAATGTGTCTGTTGTGAGAACAGTTTATTTATGCTTCATCAAAATTGTTTTTGATTTAAAAAAAAAAAGGGATGTTGCATGACCCTTGTCTCAGAGAATGCACAAGCACTTAGCCTCTCAGTGTTACCAGTGGGTGGGAATGATTTAGGATAAAAGATAAAATAAAATACTACTTCCCAGCAGCCTTGCCATTATTTCTACTTGTTAGTAAGCAGCATGTGATTGTTGGTTTGTGTCTGTTTTCACAGTAATATCCCTAGTGTGGGCAGTGCCATGGAGCTGCAAGACTACACACAAACATATACCCCTCAGACCCACACCCCCGTCCCTTCCAACAGTGCCCCACCTAGCAACAGTGGTGCGGGTATCCTACCCTCACCCGCCACTCCTCGCTTTTCAGCACCCACACCAAGGACACCACGTACACCCCGCACCCCGCGTGGCCCTGCTAGTGCCCAGGGCTCAATGAAATACGACAACTCTGACCTGTATTCTCCCGCCTCCACCCCTTCGACCCTCAGGCCTCTCAGCTCGGTTGAGCCAGCTACAGCGCCTTCTGTGCCTGAGGCTCACAGCCTCTATGTCACCCTCATCCTCTCTGACTCAACCATGAACTTGTTTAAAGACTGTAATTTTGACAGTTGCTGTGTGTGTGTGTGCAACATGAATATCAAGGGTGCTGACGCAGGTGTTTACATTAGTGACACAGGCCTGGATTCACAATATTCCAGTACAGAAACCTGCTCCTGTGGCTTCAGTGCCGTCGTCAATCGGCGCTATGCAAACGGTTCTGGCCTCTTTCTCGAGGATGAGCTAGATGTCGTGGGCAGGGGCACAGACGCTGGCCGAGAAGCAGAAAAGCACCTGGAAGCACAGCGCCGTGCTTCCTCAGTGCACCTCCAAGACGAGCTGCTCCTTCTGCTGCAGGAGCAGTGCTCCAATCCCTTCCCTGCTCTGTGCATGCCAGAGCCCAGAGTCGGCTTAGTACCACGGCCACCTCGGCGCCTGGAGGAAAGGGACTACTGCAGCGACTGCTACCTGGCTCTGGAGCATGGTCGTCAATTCATGGACAACATGTCTGGAGGGAAAGTAGATGAAACACTGGTCAAGAACTCGTGTTTGCACCCCTGGGCCAATCGCAATGGTAGGATGATTTTCGCATTAAAAATCTAGTATACTTTAATAATATGGCAGGTTACTAAAAATATTATAGGAATAGCTTAAGATAGAAAAAGTGTTTTTGTGTGTGTTTCACAGTGGTACCTTGATCTAAATCAGGACCTTTGTTCTCTATTTTTTCTTTCAGCCATGGATGTGAGCTTGCTGTTCTCTCAGGATGTGCTGAGGATGTTGTTATCACTGCAGCCTGTGCTGCAGGATGCCATCCAGAAGAAGAGATCTGTGCGCTCCTGGGGTGTCCAAGGGCCCCTTACTTGGCAACAGTTCCACAAGATGGCTGGAAGGGGATCCTATGGTATGCTTAGTGCATATCACCAAAATATTGAGCCACAAATCTGTCAGGTTGATTGACTAAATTCTTTATCTCGCCTCTCAGGTACCGATGAATCTCCTGAGCCATTACCCATACCGACTTTCCTAGTTGGTTATGAGTACGACTTTGTGGTTCTGTCACCGTTTGTCCTGCCCTACTGGGAGAAGCTGTTACTGGACCCCTTCGGTTCTCAGAGGGATGTTGGCTATGTAGTGGTGTGTCCCGACAATGAGACTCTGCTGACTGGTGCTAAAACATTTTTCAGAGACTTGACTGCAGTCTATGAGGTAAGCAATATGTAACGTGTTTGGATGAAGATCGATAAACTGTATATAGCATTTCAGTGGAACTGGATATAACATCAGTTTATGTATCGCTCATCGTGCAGGCATGTCGGCTTGGCCAGCACAAGCCCATCTGCAAGGCCCACACTGATGGTATAGTAACAGTGAGTACTGCTGGTTTGAGGCCCCAGGCAGAGCAACCGCTCAGTGACTGGTTCTTCAAAATGTGCAACAGCATCAACAATGACTCCATAACAAAACTTAAACTCTACGCACAAGTGTGCCGGCATGACCTGGGTATGATTTCTTTATCAGCTTTTTATTTCATGTGTTTTGCTTTGTATAGTTGACTTGTAGAATTCAGCGTAGACCTTGCATTCACAGTAACAAGCAGCTCACTGTGTGTCTTGTGGTGTTGGTGTGTGCACCGTCCAGTAGTTTAGTAGCAGCCATATTGTATAGCCTGCAGCCTGAAATATTATGTATAGTTATATACACACACCAGAGTCACTAACAATGCTCCTTCCAAGCTTTAGTATCCACATAATGTCTCTGTTGCCATGTTGAACATAAGGTCCACAATTTGTAATATTTGCATTTCTCTGCCTTCAGCTCCTTACCTGGCAGCCCAGTCTTTAGACAGCTCCTTGCTCTCTCAGCGGAACCCATCATCATCATCATCCTCCTCCTCTTCTTCCTCCTCCTCAACATCTTCACAACCTGCCAGCTCTGGCGGCACCTCCACAGGCCCTCAGAACACCTCCACTGCCACCAGCACCACCACAGCCAGCAGCAACAGCAGCACCCCAGCACCCACCTCTGCCACCTCCTCTAACACTCAGGGTTTGGCAGGCTTAGGATCTAATAAGCCCAGTTCTCTCCCTCCTTTTGGTGCTCAAGGAATTCAGCATGTAGGGGCCCAGAACACAGGCACTATAGGGGACAACCCATCAGCCACCAGCCAGCCACAGGCTAATCCTGAGCCCCCTGAGAGGTACACTATTTCCATGAAACATTTCTGCTTACAGTGTCTCTGATCCTTCAGTTTATATGAGCATTATGAGCATTATTATATTTTCACAGCACTATGGAGAGGGACAAAGTGGGTGTGCCAACTGATGGAGACTCCCATGCTGTCAGCTACCCTCCTGCTATAGTGGTTTACATAGTGGACCCATTTAGCTATGAGGAGACGAGCAGAGGCTGCAACTCTAGTGTGTGGACTCTGGGACTTCTTTACTGCTATATGGAGATGCTGCAGTTTTTGCCTCCACATATAAGGAATGCTGTGTCTGTGCAGGTGAGCTGAATGTGTGTGTGCGTGTGTGAGGTTTTTATTTTAAACTTTGTATAACCAGTATTTTTAAGCACTGAAATTGATGACTTACTGTATTGCCATGCAGGTGGTTCCCTGCCAGTACCTGCTGCAGCCAGTACGGAGTGAGGAGAGGCATATGTATGCCCAGCATTTGAAGTCCCTGGCTTTCTCTGTGTACACACAGTGCAGGAGACCTCTCCCAAACTCCACCAATGTCAAAACACTAACAGGTTTTGGCCCTGGACTTGCCATAGACACTGCATTACAGAGCTCTGAGGTAAATTTACTTCTGATTTCCCAGCAAAACAGATTTCCAGTTTGACTGACTATAGATTTAGGGCACTTTCACACTCCGGCTTTTGGTGCAGACTCAACTCCGCTTGAGCCGCTGGTACGGTTTGTTTTGTTGGTGAGAACGCTATCGATCGAATACCAGGGAGAAAATGCTATTGATTATGAGTCATTCAATTGAAAGGTAGGAAGGTGTAGTTTTAATTTTGAATTGTAGGTAGCCACAGTGTTTGCTCACCTTGTGAATGTGTGTGTTCGTAACGTATTGCGTCTGTCTCTGCAAAAACCTCCTTATCCGCTCAACAGCTTGTATTGCTCTCAGACAGCAGGACACATTTATGGCGTAGTGAAAACGCTGATCACTGCTATTTCGGTGCTGACACCCTATTAAGAAAATGATCAATGAGAAAACAAACATGGCTTTTCATTTTGCCTCCTTTTTGCGTTGGGTCTTAGTGACAACGGTAAATAAAAGTGCATGTTCCTTGCATGTAGATGATATAAATGGACCAGGGGTCACAACCAAAAATATAATATGAAAGGAGACCAGCAAGCGGAGGGGCCCGACTGCCCTCGGCCTTAGATACTTTACGTACACTGTCGGTTTATGATTAAACTCGTTAGTCCTCGGTTGTTAACAGGTTCTATACGTATTTGCTTCTTTTAGGCACATTTCAAATAGCTATTATTAGGGGTAGACTGTAAATTTAGTTGTTTAAAAATGATGTGTTAGGGTTATGATTAGGGATATGATTCTTTGGTTGTAGAATAGTTGGTGCTAAATATCTTAATTTTGTTTCTGAACAAAAAATGTTATTTAATATAAGGACACACTGACTTTATTAAATATTATGAAAAAATGAGAATATAAGAATTGTCTATAGCTATTGAGTAAAATATTGAGTTGAGTATTTCTTTTTGCCTTCATCCAGAGGGCGGAGTTTGTGCGTCTCTACACACCACCATTCGTCCTGGCTCCAGTGAAGGACAAGCAGACGGAGCTGGGTGAGACCTTTGGTGAGGCAGCGCAAAAACACAACGTCCTCTTTGTGGCCTACTGTTTGTCTCATGACCAACGCTGGCTGCTGGCCAGTTGCACTGACCAGTACGGAGAGCTGCTGGAGACTTGCATCATCAGTATAGACGTGCCCAACAGGTGAGTGCTTAAAGAAATGGCATTTTCTGGATCGGAATTTCTGCTGTTAATTCTGTGTAACTGAGAAACCTGTCCTTCTTTTCACAGAGCTCGGAGGAAAAAAGGCTCAGCCCGTCGACTTGGCCTTCAGAAGCTCTGGGAGTGGTGTGTGAGCCTGGTCCAGGTGACGTCACTGCCTTGGCGAGTTGTGATTGGCCGGCTTGGTAGAATGGGTCATGGGGAGTTGCAAGGTAGATAAACTTTTATATCACACACTTTAGTTCTGTTACACATGGCATTGTTTTTCCCTCTTTAATTTGTGGTCTGCTTAATTTCTAACAGATTGGAGCATCCTGTTAAGCAGGCGTAACCTACAGTCCCTGAGCCGCCGCTTGAAAGAGATGTGCAAGATGTGTGGCATCTCATCAGCTGACAGTCCCAGCATTCTTAGTGCCTGCTTAGTTGCCCTAGAGCCTCAGGCAACTTTTGTCATAATGCCAGGTGGGATCTGCATGAAATGTTCTAGCAGAAAGGAAAAGAATGTTTAAGCTGCATTCACATTGTCCACCACTCTCCGATCAGCCATTTTGTACTGTTTGAAATCTAGTTTGTAAATTTACATTATATATAGTGCCCTACAAAATCGTTACGACAGACTGTATCCGCCATCACTCAACTCGGACCACCATGCATTGCACTAACTTTAGCTGCTGGCTAATCTGATTTTATAGCCAGTGAGAGTGCCTGGTGAGCCTCTCGGCCATGCAGTCTCCTTCTTTGTCTCAGCAGTTAGTATTAAAATGTCCACCAGGAATAGAAATATTTTAAATACAAGACTTCTCAAATATGGTTTCCAGTAAAGTGATTCTGGGTTATCAATGGTTAATATGTAATCATTTATCAATGTATAGATATTGAACATTTAAAATATGCATCAGCATGAATACTAGCTGTCAGCTCATATCCCTTAGTGAATGTTCTATGTAGCAAACACTATATAGTGAGTGAGTGAATGACTGGACAAACACAGCATTAGACTCTTACAGGCTTTCCCAGTCAGCCAGAGTAGTACAAGCCTACAAGGACAAAATCCCTTTGCAATTTCTGTCCAGATAACAACAATGGTATATTAAATCCCTGTGAGAAAAGCCTGCAAAGCATGTATTTTCTTTCTTATAATCAGTTAATTGATTATACATTAACGTTATACTAGTTCCCAGAGACTACAGCCTAAAGGCATGCAGGAACGCAAGGTGAAATTATTAGACCTTATTATTCAGGATTTTTTAAAAGTAGGAGTTAATTACCTCTGCTAAATAATTAGCCATACCTCTTGTCTGAATACACTTGTTCTCTTTTTATGTTCACGTGTAGACTCTGTATCTACTGGCTCCGTGTTTGGTCGCAGCACTGCTCTGAACATGCAGACATCACAGCTGAACACCCCTCAGGATACCTCTTGCACCCATATACTGGTATTCCCCACATCGGCTGTCGTCCAGGTCATCGACACACCCTTCAATCCTATTCATGGTCAGTCTCATACACTCTAAAGTCCCTCACAGCTTTTGCTGATATTGGTCTCATTCCATGGTTTAATCAATCCTCTGTTTTCAGATGCATCAGATGCCATGGGCGGTATGGATGTAATCCTGGACTTGCTGGTGTCCGAGAACGATGTGGACCCTGACCTCATTAATATATTACCCAATTCTCCTACCACCTCTCCAGTGCACTCACCGGGCTCACACTACCACCACGGAGGAGACGGCAGCAAGGTTCCCATCTAAACTTAAGCTCAATATTATGTTCTGAGCAGTGGAATGGGGTGTGACAAACTGTATATTAGTCATTAATTGATAAGGGTAGTTAACACAATTAGCCTCTTGGTGTACACAAGTATCAAGAGCTGTTTTTCTGACTTTCCGATGTACATGCATTTCCATTTGAATGAAGTGTATAGCATCAACTGTTTTAAAATGCTAATTAAATAGTGTGTGAACAGATTTATTTTGAGTAATCAGGTTAAGGAGATGATAACCCTAGTTTAAAAAAAAAAATGAAACGAATGAAAGACAATTTTGCTGAGGGGTTTATGTGTGTCCATCAGGGCCAGAGCACAGACCGCATGGAGTCTCATGATGAAACTCCCAACATCCTGCAGCAGCCGATGGCACTGGGTTACTTTGTGTCCACAGCCAAAGCAGGGCCGTTGCCAGACTGGTTTTGGTCCTCCTGCCCTCAGGCCAAGAACCAGTGCCCCCTCTTCCTGAAGGTTAGGCATTATGCATCTGTCTTGTCTCGCTTAAGATTAAGAGCTTCATGTGGTGCTGTAAATTCAAGATTTTTTAAAACTTCATGTGCTTTACATTTTGTTCACTGATTGTGGCACCCCTCCCTGGTAGGTGTATGTGACTTGTGATCTTCTGCATTTCAGGCATCTTTACACCTGCACGTCTCCTCGGTGCAGTCCGATGAGCTGCTGCACAGTAAACACTCCCACCCACTCGACTCGAACCACACCTCAGATGTGCTCAGGTAAATTATTTTCTTAACCTTATTAGAAACATCCCAGTTTATAAACATCCCAGCATAAACATCCAGTTATCTTGCAAATTAAATTTAATTGAAAGTATCTCTAATACCTGTTCTCTAGTAAAAATGTGTTGCCTTTGGCAGAATATGTTAATTAAGTACAGTGGTGTCCAGTCTTATCCACAAAGGGCCGGTGTGGGTGCAGGTTTTCCTTCCAGTCCAGCAGGAGCCACACCTCATTCCACCTGTTTTTAATCACTGGATCTTGACTATCAGTAGTGTGTGGGTTCTGCTTGGTTGGAAAGAAAACTTGCACCCACACCGGCCCTTTGTGAATAAGACTAGACACCCCTGCTCTATGCCTTTCTTATTTAGAAATGTGACCAGTAGTTTTATATTTAGATTGATTCCTTGTCTCTCAAGCACACTCTCTCATTTCCGCTACTCTCAGTGGCCAGATCTCATCGAGTCTGCATGTCCTACATCATACTGAATTACAGAGCATTGCATCTTATCACATTGAATCACATTGTGTTAAATCAAATCATGTGCAATCACTCTGCATCACAATAGGGGTGACTGATATCGCATCACATTAGTGGAGATGCACATTCCTGCTCTGCTCACACTAGGAGAAGGTCTCTGCTGTTTACAGCTTGGTTAATTTTAGGCACACAGCATGTTCCATATGGTGGTCAGTGCCGATTGGTTAAAACCTGGTCCACTGGTTTCAAAATGAACCTACAGTACAGGCCAAAAGTTTGGACACACCTTCTCATTCAATGCGTTTTCTTTATTTTCATGACTATTTACAT
>JAOVYV010000050.1:9286736-9297379 GCA_025674545.1 Hassar affinis
CTCACTGCACGGATGGGTTAAATGCGGAGGTTGCATTTCACTGTGTGCAAGCACAAGTGACAAATATGTCTCACTTAAAGTAAACTTAAATATCTGTGAATGGAATTACAAGGGTATAAACTGCAACAGTAATGAGATTCAGTGCAGCTGAATTCACAAATCTGATTGGTTGGAAGGGGTTGATTCATTTTCTATCAACAGTAGTGATTGCTGTGAGATAAAGTACAGGTTTATATTAATGTGATCATTCTAGTATGTTATATTATCACTTCATGTTTTATAGCTTACATGATAAGTAGTTACTACGAAGGGGTTTATCTGACAGGGCAGCAGCAGCAGCTTAATTTCCATCCTCTCTGTTGCCTATACACTTAAAGTTCAAATGGAATCAGACTTTCTAGAATCAGACTTGTTACATTTTCAGATTGCTCATTGCCATTTTAACTGCATAAGACCCTAAAAGAGTGACATTGCCATATTTTAGAAATGTAGAGTAATCAAGTTCTTATTTTGTATAAATCAGATAATCAGCTGGTCTGCTGTCTTTCTGTAATTGGACTGAATGTTTTTAGTCGCCTGTGACACAGCTTGTGTGGGCCTAATTTGTCCTTTCTCATCTCTGAACAGCTTGAGCATCAGTGTTATCTTAGACATTTCCCTCCTCTGCTTCTATCCTCCCACCACGTTCCTTCAAATTCAGCTGACAGGCTAACCAGAGCAGCCTCGGTGATCTCCTTTGATGTCGACTCCTTGGAGAGATGTGAAATGGGGGAAAAAAGGCGCTCGCTCCAAAGCACCCCTGATAAGGACCTAATCAGCTGCCGTGGCGCCTTCCATTTAGCGCACCCTGTGAAAAAAAAAATCATCTGTCACTGAGCTAGCATGCCGCTCGTGTCAGACTCCATATTCTCCTGTCGAACGGCTAATTTCTCACGTGGCTTAGAATTTATCTTCCCGCCGAAGCTGTCCTGACAGGTTTGTTATCGGTTGGCCTGCTCGCCGAACCCTGGGGAGATGAGGCGTAGCTATTAGCCGACGGGAATCGGAGTGCGTAAATGTCAAGTAAGCTGTCACTGCTATGAGAGAAGCCAAGAGACTGTGTTAAAGGCTGACATATTCAGTGTGGTAAACACCATGGCGAATCTCACCTGTCACAAGCGATTTGTAATATTCCATTTTGGTTGTTGGTGAAAGCAAGAGAAGAGGGGGATAATGGCTTGTTATGGACCATTCTTCATGAAGGATGTGCACTGTTCTTATGAAATCCCACTGTCATCAGTAAAATAAGCAAAAGTGATTTGCACGTTAGATTTGATGCTTAGGCCTTCTGTTATTCTGTTATTATGTTCCCCCAGTATCACAATGCTGTTGAGTTCATAAAGACATAACATCTGCCTGTCTACGTATGCATTCTGTTTTGCCCCTAATGTTTTGAGTTGACCTCAACACTTGCTCTCTTGGTGAGTTCATAAAGCCTTTGTTTCCACTTCAATGAGTAGAAGCAGCTTGTGCCATCTGCCTCAGAGCTAATGTATGACCCTTCAAGGGCTTCTTGCCTTGGCCTCTGCTGGACGGCTAGTCTCTGGTGGACAAACAGTGAGAGCAGGGTTAATTTCTTTTCACAATGCAGGATCATCAAAATGCTTTTAAGGAACTCCTGATGGACCAACTGTCCATCATATTAAACAAGAGCACTGAGCATGATCAGAGGTTTTTGTGAAGGGACCAACATAAATTTAACTATCTTCCCAATTGGGAACTGATTCCAATAATTGAGGGAGATTTAATGTTGTCCCAAGGGGAAAGTATATATTTCTTTATTCATAATTTAAAGCCTGTGAAAGCTTACAATAGACATACTACATTGCTATAATGGTTACGTGAAAAACTAAGATAGTTTCATTATATAAATGTCACTACTGTTTTATTTTCTGCAGCACCATCAGCGTAGAAGGAATAAAGCAACTGACAATTCACGGTCCCTGGAGAGGACCCTCAATAAGCCTGGACTGGAGAATCTGATGTTTCTAGATAATTAGAATAACTAAACTAATATTGAAAGAGGAAATTGATGGGGCTGAACCTTTCATCAATAAAATATACTGGAGATCCTCTGGGGTCTTGTCTCCCCTATAACAGATAAAAATGGTTTAGTCTCCACCAGAGTATAGTAATCATTTAAACACAGGTAATCATGGTTGTCGCAGGATATTATTATGCCTTTCCTTAAGAACATAAAAGTTGAAAAGCAGCTAGGAAGTGTGAGGTGAAAAACAACTCATAAGTAGTTTCTGAACCCAGCCCATCCTCAGGTTTTTTTTTGGGATGGCGGCCCTCAGAGTAGCTCCATATGCAGGCCCAGAGTTTTGTGCTATGCTGTTGCTGAGAGTGCTGAGAGTCTTCTTCAACGCAATGTGTCTGAGTGCAACTATAGAGCTGACAGATGGTAAGCATCCCAAGGACGTTGGCAACACCAAGCCTCCCACAGAGCTATCACAGAACACAATTTGTTTCACTACGACTGTGTGCCAAGGTGTCCTCAGCGGTCGGCCAGCTCTGCTCTGTTCTCTCTCATAAGCATGCAGGAGCAGAGCAGAGAGAGGTGCAATCTCACCAGGCAAAGAGCCTCTTCGGCGAGAAGCTCCAGGCTAGCAATCAAGGCGTAAGCCAACACACATATTGACAGCATTTCTAATGCATTCCTGATTATGCAGCTTCTTCCTTCACAGTTTGATGGAAAAAGTATTTTGGCTGAGACAGTTTTTGGCATCTTTATAGGCTCCAACTAAAAAAGAATTGAGGCCAGTGCCAAGTTGACTATCTTTTCTGTGCTACACACCGAGAGCTGTTGCCCAGATTTTCAGTGAAAATTACCACTCCACATGCTGACAAGAAGAGTTACAGTTCTGCGTTACAGATAGCTGCTCCATATTGGCATCCCAAGCTGCTCTGCTTCTTTCCGGTCGGAATGGCAGAGGGCGTTGGTGGCCACGTCCCGATCTGTCTCCATAATGTATGAGCTGCTGGAGAGGCTCATCATTAGGCTCCGGCGGTGTGTCTCGGCCAGGCTGGAGACGGCTCCTGGACAGAGCTGTAAATTGGATGGGCTGCCCCTGCTGAGCCGAGCGGCAGAGTCAGTGCTGTGCGAATTAGGGAGCTGTGCGAATTGGCGCTGCTGTCAATTATAGTGCTGGCACGGCACTGCCACGGCAAACGCGCCCGCTCCACCGTGGCTGTCATTACCAGCACTGGCAGACTCCCAGCCCTCTGTCATATGCGCACAGTCAGGGCGCCTCCGTCTGCTCACCACGCCGGGCACTGGGGAAGGTGGGGGTAAATGGACCTTGAAATTGATATTGGGCGGGAGGACTCACAAGCTCTTTTATTCCCCCCATCCACCCACCTACCCCAAAATCCACAGGCGAAATGCAGAACTAATTTCCAAAGGAGTTTTTGTTATTTTACATATATCAGCCTGTTATTACCATAAACAGCCTGCTAAAATGGATGCCCAGGTTTTTGTACTTGTAGAATCTATTATTAAGAAGCATGAATTGTAGTAAGAGCAAGAGAAAGAGGATGAAAGAAAAAGGTCAAGGTCATTCATAAGAGCTGGTTGAATTTGATCATTTCTCATGTATTAACTGTAACCTAAACAGGAAAACTGGAACGCCTTCAAGATCAATATGTTAAATCTGCTGAGATATACAATGATACCTGCCAATGTGTGTGTGTGTGTGTGTGTGTGTGTGTGTCACAGGCTTCAGTTCACAGAGCATGTGTGCTGCCAACTGACAGAGGGTAAAAAAGAGCTTTCCCAGTCTGTCAGTTCATGATTTCTCCCTTGTGTTTTCATCGACAGTACACCAGAGGCCATTGTCACAGATGACATATCACCATTTGCATGATTTTGTTTTTTTCTAGGGCTATTTGAATGTACTTGGACCATAATTTGTTCTTGGCTGATAATATGACCCTTAGCGAAGCAAGATCATGGGGCGACTGAAGTGATATTTTCTGTTAATGACGGTCATAGATCATTTTTGACGGCAAGGGTTTAGAGGCTAGCACATCGCCGTGGCCTCCTCAGGGACTCAGCTGCCATAAAGCAGCGAGACATAAGGACCCTGCGGAGAGCAGAGCAATTTCACAAGCTTATCCGGAGACCTCAGTGGCTTGAGGCTGCGCCTCTCACTGTCCTGGTGATTAATACCTCCCAAGTCCCATCATCTTTCTTCATGCTCTCCCTGGGCTGGTGCACTGCATTAGTGCTGGTCTAGATGTCCTCAAGGTGGAATGCTGCAATCATTTTCAGCATATAGGTCTACTAGTAGGGGAATGTGCTGAGATGTGAAATATGGAGAGATCAAGCCATCGCACTTTAACTCCAGTGGTGGAAAAGGAAGGATGGGCCACCTCTATGTGCCAAAGAGCAAGGGTACATGGCATTCCAGATTGAAAAGCTTAGGATGCAAAGGTGAGGGTTAACTAAAAAGCTTTATCACAGCCTGCAGCAACAGTTGCACAATTTGCAGTTTACAGCTTCCCACTGATTGATGATCAAGCCCAGACTGGAGATTGTGTGTATGTATGTGTGGGATACAGCCAAGATTTAGCTGCAATAGAAAGGTGAAAATGCACCTTCCAACCAAAATGACTTGAAAATATGGCATGGATGATAAATTGTTCAGTGCCTGCCTCTTTTTTCAGCTTAAAATCTCTTATTCTGTATCTCTCCCTCTCCACATTCTCTATTGCATTTTTTTCAAAAACCTTACTATCTAAAGGGGGGGGGGGGCTGAAGAATTTCACCTCTTTGCTGTCTCTCCTCTTCTATCTGCACTCATGACTGCAATGGGAGCTGCGTGATTATGATGGAAATCTCACAAGCCATTACCATGAAGAGGCCAGGCCCGATGCAGACAGCTTAATGGGCTCATTTGTAATTGGTAGGGGGCAATGACTAAGCTACCATGCTCTTTGTCTGATGGAGTATAGAGGCATGCATGCAAATGTGACAAATGAATAGGGATGGAGCCTCTCAGGTTTTTTTCCTCCTTCATCTTTCCAAGCCAGCAGAGTGACCTTGAGAGACTATGCAATAGGTGTTAAGAATCAGCATAAAGGGCTGTTAACACTGGGGTAATGAATGGAAAGGAGCAATTCAGGACATCTAAAGGGCCATATTCATTAGCTGCCACATGCATTACCTCCAAGAAGATGGTTGATGTGCCGAGCAGCCAGTAAAGCATGACAGGAGTACATTTACGCTCATGCTGCATGTGCCATCAGATTGTCCCATACGTCAAATGCCAATAATTTGGCAAATTCAACAACGAATGTACAATTGCTCTTGTCAGCTCCAGCTGAGAGGTCCTCACAGAAGTCAGAATGATTTCACTTGTCCAAGTTGGATGTAGCAACCTGCATTTTTTTATCATTATGCTCTAAGGAACTTATGAGTTGCTGAAAATATTCAGGGTCCTTTTTAAAAAAAAAAACTTTGTCATGAATAATCTTGTTAATGTCGTTCATCAGCCTGGCAGGCAGGAAAAATACGGTCCTTTGTGAGAAAGTGCTTTTTTGTGTGTGTGGCATTGGAAGAGAGCCTGTTCATCACAGATGTCCAGGGAAAATTACACAAGTGGCTCGTTAATGAACGGCTGAGCGGTCTCGGGAGGAGGCCACTGAGGCAGCTCTTTAATGAGCTGGGAACCTAAACACTGCCAAAGTTTACCCTGACCCTGCCTCTTAGTCCCGGGTCAGTCGGAAGAGCGATTCAATTCAGGGCCACTGAAGCAGAGGGGAATGGCATCACGCTGATTTTCCCCTTTCAGCTCCCAAGGCAGGAATAATGCACTTTTGTGCCACGCATCCTTGGGAATTATGGCTCCTAATTTGATTAGGCGAGATTTGATTAACTGGAAAATGGGGATTTCACTAAAACTTTCACATGCTTAATTTATCCTGAGCGGAGCAGACGCAACATTGTATCATCCAAACCAAAGGGCATATGGGAAGCCTTTTGAGTTGTTAGATGGGCTTTGAAATCCAAGAGGACTACCGTTTCGCTATGGTTCTCAAAGTAGTCCAAATTCCTTTGATTTACTTAGGCTGGCGTTGATAATCATTTGGCCAGAGATGCTCTGCAGTCATTTATAATGCATAAAAGAACGTTTGCTGATCAGGGTCTTAGCATACATTCACTCCTGATGATGGATTGGGCAAGAATTTTAATTTGTGGGAGGCTAGAAAGGCAAGTCGTTTGAATCTTGACCCGAGTTTAGCCCACGCTTTACAATACGCAGGGCTGATATACTTCTTATCAAGGCTGACTGGCCATTAATAATAGTCAATAAGAGTCACAGGCCATTACAGCCGAGCGTTTATGGAGGACGTGCTACTCCAGAGGGCCACTATGTCCATTAACAGTTATCTACTTTAATCGGCTCTCCCTCTCTTTGGGCCATCAGGCCAGACCTGCGTGCTGAAATTAATAGCCAGGATCGAGCTGAAGGCTAAGACATCAGTTCACTCCTCCTCCAGACAGAAAATCAGTGAAAACAATCAGGCCAAGCTGCACTAATGACTTTGCCTTTGAGGCAGGTCTATAAGATTTGCCTCATATTTTTTCATAGAGATGAGTATGTTGTGTTTTTTGGTGAGTTTGAGGGCGTACTAAACTGCATGCGACATTGTTATGAGACCATTCTGGTTCATTATCATAAAAACATGATTTAGAAAGGATTCATGCAAATGGGCACTTGGCTCATCAAGAGACTTGCGCACTCTCTCTGCAGCTCAATTTCTGTGATTATGTGTGCCTCAGGTTTGCAGCCTTTGAGAATAATTACACATTTATTAGAAACTGACAGTTCTGAGACATGCAGTTGTTTCCTAGAGGTATTAAAACAAATGTTGAAGAAGTAGGGCTATTGGAACGTTTTCCTCCTTAAGTCTCAACGTCTGATGAATAAACTTCAACATATTAAAGGTTTAGTTTAAAATAGATGCGAACTTAAAATAGCTGTTTTGGAGACCCGTTAAGAGTCTTCGCTGCTTAGCGAATTGAAAGTCTCTGAGCACGATGTCTGAGTTCCTGACCCGGCCGGAGTTAGGACGCAACACTATCATGAAGGACCATTGTTTCAGTTGCCAAATACACAAGTCGTATTTATTCAGACAATAAAAGGTCGAGTGGTCTTTAGTTTATTACTCCATTTACATGTCTTTTACATACAATCAACCGCCAGTGCCAACAACTGATGAAAGCATTCTGCTTTTTAATTAATTACGGACTTAAACATTCATTTTCAAGTGTTCTTACCTAACCACTCTCCAGCACAGAATCTGGCTGATGAACGTTATCTGCTTATTATCCAAATCACGTGCACAAAGAACGGGAACGCGGCTCAGCATAGAGTATAACTCCACTGTACTTATAACAGAATGTGGTTTACTGACAGACATACGCTTGGATGTAAACATTTGCTCCTGCCATGATAGGAGTAAATCCTGTATTCTATCAGAACATTTGGTTAGATAGATGTGTATTTAGATTTTATGAAAGATTTTCATTTATATTTTTCATTTTAATATTTCTGATTAAACTCTGATTATCGCAGATGATGTTGGACAGACTGGTTTCAAATCCCCTGTTGTCACTCTGATCTTTTCCACTCTAAAAGCTGAACAGCAAATCAACTATACCATCAGTCAAGCCTCCGGCAAATAAAATTGGAACCATTTTCTTTAGTGATGGAAGGAAATGGCAGCCGCCTGCCGTTCTCTATCCTTTTTTCCCCTCCCTTCTTGATCAGCCTCCCGGTGTGCGCCATCAGCCGAAGGAAGTGGAGGCCATTTTTCCTCAGGCCTGCCGACTCGCTGAGGCTCTGCATCCCGCTGAGGAGTCGCGAATAACAGCCCCCGTCTCAGCGGGAGAGACCACGGCGCCTCCAACAAGGCCTCGCTCTGTTCAGGGCCTTGGCGAGATGCAATTAGACACCCCCACAGGGCCTGAAAGAGAGAGAGGGAGGGACCTCCCTGCTGGCCTGGACAGCCTGAGGGCTTTGAAGTCCTCCACCATCTCTCTCCTGCTCTGAGAGGGGCGCCGTTAGGGACGAGAAGCCGTGGGCAAACCGCTGCGCATGCAGCTTGCCTTTAATCTTCACCTACGGCCTTTTTTCGGTTAGATGTTATTTGACCACAGGCTCATTTCCCTGTGGAGAAACTGGGGGGATATTGTGTGATCATGGTGTTTTTATATGCAAAATCTAGGAAGAAGTCCAGAACCCGTGGCCTGATTTTGAAGAGAATCAGCCACTCAGTCATCCGAGGAGTTTCATCAGATCTGCACAGATGAGTGGTGTTGCGTCTTCAAGGTTACAGCCTTCATTAACATATATTTCTGAAATGCCCTTTTCAGCCCGAAGCCACCAGCACGACCTGGACCGCGGTGAGAAGAAAGAGCAGCTACTGTAGTAGGTTATAGTAGGTTATATAGGAGTTCTATAGGAGTTCATATAGGCTACACAGCATGCCTGAATGCCTCGGCAGTGGACGTTACCTTTCCCGCTGCCAGCTCAGCACACCGCTATTAATTATCCTGTGACGCTGTGTCACTTTAGCGCGAGGTCTCTTTTCTGTGTGAACCAGAACATCCTCGTCACCACACTGAGCCTGTGCACCTTCCCCTCAGGCCATCACCTCCCTCTAATTAAACAGGACACACAGAGGCTGCAGAACTGTCTGTGTGTGCATGCGTGTGGCCTTGTTTTTATATACTGATGGGGACCAGACCACATGGACAGGAATATCTGAGCTTGTGGGGCAAGTCCTTTTGGTTCAGGGTTCAGGGTTTAGGGTTTAGGGTTCAGGGTTTAGGGTTCAGGGTTCAGGGTTTAGGGTTCAGGGTTCAGGGTTTAGGATTAGGTTCAGGTGTAGAACTAATTGCATGTCAAAGGAAGGTCCTCAGAAGGGTGGTGAAACCAGTGTGTGTGTGTGTGTGTGTGTTATGAGAGGGATAAAGGGCATGACTCGGAGCAGGTGTCTGCTGTGCTGGTCGGTGTAGCGCGCGCTGCCTGCACCGTGCTGGGCGGAGGGACGGAGTGAAAGAGGGAGGGAGGGAAAGAAGGAGGGAGTGAAAGAGAGAGGGAGGGAGGGAAGAGCACTGCTGAGGGTGGAGATCGAGACGGAAGTGCAGAACAGCACTGTTTTGTTTTTTTTTTTTCAACGACCGATCGCTCGTTCGCCCGCGTGCAGCCCTACCTGCCTGGCGGAGACGCGCTTCGGCGGGAAAAAAAAAAAAAGAAAGAAAAAAAAAAGAAAAGAAAGAAAAGAAAGAAAGAAAGAAGCACTTCCTCGATCGTTAGACGCACGCGCACGCGCGCTCTCGCGTAAAAGAAGGGCGGCCTCACGCGCTGCCTGTGCCGCCGCTCCTGCTGCTCCTTCAGCGGACCCGGATTTAATCGGTTTCACTTGTGCGCGAGCTGGCAGAGCCCTGTGCGCGAGCCCTGTGCGCGGTGGGATTGGTTCTAAATGGATACGAGCTTCCTGCCCGATGGACGCCGCGATCACCGCCGTTTTCTGCTCACGGTGTCCTCGTAAATCCGAGGATTAAACCCGGCGAGGGGGAGTCGTGGACCGGTCCCGTAGCTCTGCGGGAACTCTCCGACTTCTCGGCGGCTTCTTTTGTCTCCTCGCCGCAACTTTCTTTCTCACAGAGGCAACACGCCTGAAAAACACGCACACGCACACGCACACGCGCGTGCACCTACACGTACACGTACACACACACACACACACACACACGAAGACGCCGAAGGATTGAGAATTAAAAACATATTTATATACACACATATATACTTTATTGGAATTGTTGTGTTTGTGGATTATAAGGCTGTGAGGAAGAGGAGGAGGAGGAGGAGGAGGAGGACCAGCCGGAACGTCATGTTCCTCTTTGTACTGTTTTGTCTGTGAATTGGGTGAGTAAACATCAAAATGGCTTCAAGTCTTATAAACTCAACTCGAGTGGACACACACACCGGGCACACACCGGGGACACACCGGGCACACACCGGGGACACACCGAGGACACACCGGGGACACACCGGGCACACACCGGGCACACACCGGGGACACACCGAGGACACACCGGGCACACATTGGGCACACACCGGGAACACACCGTGCACACACCGGGAACACACCGTGCACACACCGGGCACACACCGAGGACACACCGGGCACACACCGGGCACACACCGGGCACACACCGAGGACACACCGGGCACACACCGGGCACACACCGTGCACACACCGGGCACACACACCGGGCACAGTTTGACACACCTGAGTGAAGCTGAAACTAAGAGAATAATACTGGAAGAAAAGGAGGTTCAGTACTCAGACCTGCAGAGCTGCTTCAGGATACTGACCAGTTCAAGTGCACGAAATGTGTGTGTGTGTGTGTGTGTGTGTGTGCGAGACTACTAACCAGTAACCACTGGATTATTATGTCTACAATTAATAATAATTAATAATGTTGTTGTTGGTATTATTAATCACACACACACACACACACATAGATAGATGGATAGATAGATAGATAGATAGATAGTTAGTTAGATGTGTGTGTGTGTGTG
>JAOVYV010000050.1:9301865-9312556 GCA_025674545.1 Hassar affinis
ATATATGACACAGTATTTGTTTTATACATATCTTTTGTGGTTATTATATATTATATATATCAGATCTATTTTGATTCATTTGTTAGGGATTGCTCATAAAAGCTTTCTGTTGCCAGGCCAGGAAGGCAGAGCTTTAGGTGCAGACTTAATTGCAACTGGCTCAGAGATGATGCACAGGAAATAACCCATCCAAGGCCACTGCATGATATATTAATTCACAGTCCAGCACAGACATAGGTATGAATGTTAGTACAGACAGATCCTGAGAGACTGGAGAGCCTGCACAGGGTTCACATTGTTCTCGTGGTAACCTGAGCTAAGCCAGGCATGAGAGGAGAGGAGGGAGGGAGGGATGGTGTGCAGCCAAGGTGGACTCTGTTGAGAGATCAGCAAGACAGCTGCCCATTCGGGAGCTTTCAACGCGGCTCAAATAAATACTTTGACTACCTAACTTACGAGCGTTAAGATCCCACACACATGTTAGAGCCGCAACTGCAGCAGCTCGTCATGTCGGCCCTATGGAGGCGGCCCAGCCCTTTCTCATTTGTAAGGTCATTCTTTAAAGCCATCCATTATAGGGAAGGAGTGGAGGGAGTCCCTGGGGTCCTCTGGGCCGCAGATTGTTATACTAGCATGCTAGGGGGATTGGTTTCTAGGAAGCAGGCGGCACGACACATCCCAGAGGCATTGACAGCTATTGTGTGCATGCCCGCCCTACATCACTGCCGCTAATCTCTAACTGAGAGAAACCTGACCGCTAAATAATGGAAGAGCTCAATGCCAGCGCACTCACCTATTTCCTGGCATGGACCGATTTGCTCGCCGCAATTCATGTGTTCTTTTCAAAGTCTTCTGTCTTACACGGTACATTGAGAAAGGGATTATGTTCGATGCCAGGGCTGTCTTGCTCAAATAACGCTGCCTGTTTTATTGAATGCAGTCAAAGTTATCTCAGGTTTACACTTAAGGTCGGAGACTATAATTACATGTTAGTGTGTTCGTAACTACAGTACAAGCTTGTTGAAAATTTTGTTTTTCGAAAGTTTCTTATTTAAAATATTTAACATAGTTTGGAAGAACACAGTGCTTTTCATGCAGTGATTGATGTTAGTAATGTTCTGTGGTGCCTTCACCATCAAACAGGCTTAGTGTTGGGGGAGTGTATTTGCTTGCCAGAGAGAGAGAGAGGGAGAGAGAGGGAGGCAGAGACATAAGGGAAGTCTTCGTTTAGACTGTGTGTTACCCTACACCACAGACGGTGAACTTTCAGACAGAAGTAGAGTATACAGAAAGAGCTCCCTGGAGCCTTATTTGAGAGCCATAGAAATCCACTGGAGGAAAATTTCATTAACTCAGCTTGTTACACTCTAGCTGGACTGCAGACTTTCCGCAATTAAAGCGGCAGATCTGCAAAGATGTAAAGCTCGCATTGCAGTGGATCTCTGTGGAGGACTCAAAGCTGTTGATTTAGCAAAATTAAAAACCCAGCATGTCTCATAACCCATTCTTCTCTTTATTCTTTGATTTATTTCCTCCGGCACTCTAAATATTGCATATAATCAAAGGTTGCTTGAAAAAGAAATGCTGGGAAGTTATTATATTGAAGTGTCGGTAGGTAATACACGGATTTTGGACAAATATTGCTGTATATGTGAGTACAGTTAGGTGCCCGTTTAGCTGACTGGGACTCATTCACAGCTAAATTAAAAGCAACGTGAGAAACTATCAGCGTCCAGGAACAACTGTTTCTCTGTTTGGGTCATTTGCCAGTTGCACTCAGGCAGTGCTGCGCACGAACCGCCATGTTGCAGGGGAATTTACAGGCTGTCCCTTGTCCACCATTGCCAGCGTAAACACTTTCTGACTTTGCTCTCTGTCTTTCCACAAGCTTACCTCACAAACCATTCCTGAATCCACCATCTTTTTTTTTGTGTACACACAAACCTCTTCCACTGGGTCCTTCACAAGATTTTCCTGTCACTCTGAGCAGGACAAAAATGTAGAGAACAAGAGTATTTAACCTTCAGCTAATCTCACCTTTGTGTGATTGGAGGGATTAGGCCATTAGACTCAGCATGCCTGGGAGCTTTAGCTCAGTAATGGGGTTGATGAATGACAAAAACTGCTTGGACAAGAGAAGTGCCGATTGAAATAGGAAGACACATTTGCTGGTGGGCTGACAGCTTGAGAAGCTTAACCTTAATACCTAACCTGCATCAAAGGAACATTAATGCACCATGACTCAAACTGGAAATAAGCACTTAGAGTCACAATCAGGAATTTAAGTAAGGGAAAGTGGCAGCTTAGCATTTTCTAAATTCCTAAAATGGCTGTAGTAATATTTCAGTCACATTGCTTGATGCAGAAATGAGTGCATGGGACAGAATTTAAAAGGTTTAAACGGTTTATAAACAAAATGAAATCTGCATTCATTGCTTAACTGAAAATGTATAAAGCAAATCTAAATTTTTCAAAATGTCTTTAGAATAAACTGATTAGGTTTAATTAGACATGCATATGTGCTAGGATAGAACAATTTATGTTAATTTTTTTATCTATACAATCAGTTCTTTTATTAAAGGCTGTGGAAACCAGCTCCACAATTACACAAGCTCTACAAAAACACAATTACCACAAATCCACCAGCTCCACGCTTACACAAGCGCCACAAATCCGCCAGCTCCACAATTGCACAAAAGTGCAGTGAAGATTATTTTGTGGTCTATATCTCAAGTGCTTTGTAGCACAAAGGCATGTTCCTTGAGGCAGCAGTGCTCTTGTCTGCTGTTCTTCCTGGCGTTACCATGCTCACCCCCCTGTGGTTGCATCACCCTGCTCAATACAAACTGTTCACCAGGGGAGAAGCGATGCTCTGCAGAGGAGAAATAAGCTGTTCCTACTACTCCCTCCTCCATGGACCCCTGGTGCTTCCCAAAAGGAGCTTTACTCTAAGAGAGCCTAACCATCCATTATGGATTTCTCAAAAGACCTTTCACTCTAGATACAACAGGCTCCAGGGGGGAAAAAGGCCCGAATTGACAGCCCTACACAAAAGAGATTTACTGCTTATCTTCATGTGCATGAGTGGCATTCAAAAAGAGGTAATTGCAGGTTGTATACATCGGCAATCCTTCTGGGATTTCAGGCCTCCGCCCCATTTGCATTCACTATTGCCGCTCCCCTGGGAAGGTCCAGTAAATGTCAAAGTGACACCAACATTAGCCATTAAATGCTAGGTTTACTTTGAGTGCAGCAGAATTAAAAGAGCACGGCAGCGTAATGTCATGGAAAAGGTGCTGCAATAAAAGCAGAATGGCTGGCTTTTATTTTTCTTAACCCCTGCTTTATTAGCTCTTTCAAACGACATGGCCCTCCCTACCATACCCTACTCTCTGTTGCTTTTGTCCTGGCTGTATTACTGCAACGTGCTCTGCCCTGTTTAACAACATTAAACAGATAGCATTATACTAACGTCCTTTCTTGGAACAACATGCTATCAAATGAAATTAGTGGATTATTAGTGGCTTCGTCCTAAATTAGGTTATTGTCCATAATGCAGTCTGACTACGCTGGATGTATTTTCGTTCCAATGCTACAGAGTCCACCGAGATGGGCAGTAAACACTACACGCATGTAGGGGGGATAAGTTCTGACACTTTGTTAAAGTTATATTTAAGGATGTTAAATGTTTGTACTGATGATATTTCGTTTTGTCTCTTGCAGATACCAGTGATGTTAATGATACTACAGACGAAATCGCGTTTGGAGATTTTACAAGAGGAAGATTGAAGTTCATTCCTCTGTCCTGGAATTAAAAGAAGGCGCAGGAAAACATAAAACATCTCTGCACGCTAACTGTGCACGAGAACGTCCCTAATTAAAAGTGGTCATATAGCAGTCCCTGTGCGCCTGGGATCAGCAGGATTGCACCATGTTTTCTCCAACTGCAGCCTTGGCTCCTCCTCCACTCCTAACAGGAAATGCTCTAGCCGTGCCCAGTTCTTCTCCTGCAGGTCCCTACACAGGTACATCACTGCATGCTTTGCCACCTTTGGCACTGCAGGCACCAAATATTTCAGTATTCATGAAACATTGCATTTGTGTAAACATATGTGTGTATTACTGTTCAAATTATAGAGCAGGACCTGCTGCGCCAAGAGCTCAACTCCCGCTTCCTGGCCTCCCAGAACGCGGATCGAGGAACTCCTCTGGCTGCTCCATCATACCTACGCACCGAATTCCACCAGCACCAGCACCAGCACACACACCAACACACACACCAGCACACCTTCACTCCTTTCCCTCATCCGGCTATCCTGCCAGGCCCTGTAGCACCTCTGGTGCGTACCACCAGACATGTGAGGATGAGCTAACGGCGGCTTTTTATTCTGGTCACGCTTGTAAATTATTTCACATTTAATTTGAGCCTCCAGTGTATTTGTTGTTGCATATTTATACCGAATACTTTGGATTGAACAGCCCCCTTCAGTCTGTACAATAACATTTTCTTCTTTTCTCTCCAGTTTGACAAATACCCACCAAAGGTCGACTCCTTTCACAGGCACAACGTACGTCTTTACACTTTTCATTCTACGTGTAGTGGCTTTTTAATGTCTATGTATGTCTTTGTAGATTTTCTTTCATGAAAACTTGCATTCGCAATCACCACCTCATGGACTAATGATCCACTATCCCCTCATCTTTTACAGTTACTCCAGTCGTATCCTACAGTAATGCCGGGAATGTCTCCCATGGTGCCCCCAACAGGGATATTCAGCTCTCTGCAGGGAGCCTTCCAGCCCAAGGTACTGCAGCTCCACATACATGGACCAACCCTAGTCATCTTCTATTAAAAATATCAAAAAATGATATGTAATGCTTTTAAAACATTAGTTTGGCAGATGAAATCATAATCTTTTGTGAGAAAATGTATTGACTGACCCAGTGGCAGTTTTAGCTAGTATGGCACTCTGGGCAAAACCCCCAACCGCCTCCACGCTGATCTCCTCATATCCCTCTCTATCTCATGCGTCTGAGTGGGAAACCTTCCCAGGCACAAACTAGAATCAGGACGCCCACTCAAACACTGTTAATTGACCCACACAGTGACATGATAGCACTGCCGTAATGTGTAAATGAACAATAAAAAATGATCATGCAAATGTCACCATTCCTTTTTTTCGTCTTGCTGTCCCTGCTGCCTGTAACGCCCCTCCCTAGATCTTCCTCTGGGCTGGGCTGGGCTGACCTATAGAATCCAAAAGACTATATACAGAATCTAAAATGTTTTATAGTACTCCATTATTCAACAGTATGCTTTGTGCTTTGTGTGACTTGTGATTTGTTACAATAGGCCTCCAACCCACTCGATGTAGTTCCTGGACCGGGAGCGATGCCTCGTCCGCTCATACAGAAGGAATCCAGAGTAAGCTACCGAATTAATGTTACCCTGTATCTAATTATAGCTTCAATATGCAGTTATTAAACATGGCTGTGAAATTGGCTCTGCACCTGTTAATTGATTGTGATACTTTCTACTGGGGTGTGAGAACACGTATAAATGAATAAACCTGCTATTTGCAGCATGTACTGTGCATGTCAAGGAACATTTGGATTATGAAGTTGATTTAAAGTACACTGGTAGACACTGGAAAAGTGATTATTTATGCGCTTTCTTTTCCAGTTGTTGGACACGGCGTGCCCTACACCAAAGGTAAGAGCTGCACCATGTCTCACGGATAAAGCTTCATTCAGCCATCTGTACAAATTGGAAATACAGTAATTTCCCTGTGTTTGTTTTACAGAAGCCAGGGAAATGGTGTGCGATGCATGTTCACATTGCATGGCAGGTGTACCACCATCAGCAGAAAATAAAGGTATGTTAGCAGATCAAACACTGGCACTGTAGTATAACTCTTTATTATGTTTGTTTTGGAAGCTATTGTTCCTTCCGCCTTTCTCCATCTGTGTTTACCAAACCACTGATCTTGGGCTTCATCATTGCTACTAAAACGCTAAGCCCTTTCTTGTCTGTGTGCATTTCAGAAGCAGATGCAAAATGAGCCACACAAGCTAGACTTTGGGTTGAAGCCAGAGTTCCTGAGTCGACCTTCTGGTTCAGGCCTCTTAGGAATTATCCAGCAACCGCGTGACTTACCCCGCCCTTCTACCATCTTTTCCAGTGCTGGTAAGTCATGGGGCCTCGTTATATGCAGTGGCACAATAGCTGGCAAGCAGTAATGGACATTTACAACAGAACAGCATTTAGTGGAGGTTTAACAAATGCATAATTTTCACATTACCAGTGCATTTCTAGATGAACTGATTACAGTATTCTCTCCTGGCTAAAATGTTCAGTGAATCACACATGGAAAATGATACAGGCAAAATCTTAAAATATAAAATATAGTATAGTATAGTATAGTAAATAAATCAAAAGAATAATGAGTAATAACAATAAAATAATGATTATAGAACAAATGTATTTTAATCCAGATTAACATGTGTGTCTGTTATCAGGTTCCACACACCCTTCAGTCTCTCCCTACGGATACTTACCCCATCCTCACACCAATCTCCACACACCCCCCTCTCATCATGGTAAGACTGGGTTCCTGTGTGATCACGGTGTAAGTCTCAGGTTTCATTGCAAACACCTAGTAAAACATTTTATTGTTTTGAATATGTAGACCCTCTCAGTAAGCCTCCAGTGTTCGGAGGTTTGGGAATCCTGAGCTCCACAGCATTCGGAGGTCTTGGAAATCCCACAAGTAAGTAATTGAACAATTGATGTTGGATTCATCTTTTTATAGTGTCTAAATCTAAATCTAAAACTACTCAAACTTTGCTCCAAACAGCACCAAGCTCTGCACATGGCAGTAAAGACAATAAAGCAGCTCCATCTTCAGCAGGACCTCAGGAGCCCTGGAACAGGCTGCAGCAGACCCCCTCCTCCTTCCCTACACCCCCTGCTTGGCCCCAGCCCCCTGAACTGGAAAGAGTAATGGACAAGAGAGAGGTTCTTAACAAAGAAGAGCATGAAAGGTCCGAATTGATTATTTCTTGCTATTTACTTCTACTGTTTAATGGGAATGGACACCAAAGGCACTCATACTGTATGTGCTTATTGAACATCGCATACCAGATTTACATTTACATTTATGGCATTTGGCAGACACCCTTATCCAGAGTGACTTACATTTATCTCATTTATACAACTGAGCAGTTGAGGGTTAAGGGCCTTGCTTCAAGGACCCAACAGTGACAGCTTGGTGGTGCTGGGGCTTGAACCCCCAACCTTCTATTCAGTTACCCAACACCTTAACCATTGAGCCACCCCTACCCCTATTTAGCTCCCATTTGCTCTTACACTATGTTGGGAAGGTTGTTCGACTTTGCAAACAGTTTGGGGGTGTGATAGTCACGTGTCCACCAATTTTTGGCTACATAGCGCTTTTCATTTGTTTCCTGTTCGCACTTTTGAGACGGAGAAAGAAAGAGTGCAGTAATATTATATTTATGCATAGTAATAACTATATGTAAAATGTTTAGACTTTGCCCCACACCCATTTCCAGTTTGCTTATATTGCTTTACCTCCTTTTTGCAGGGACACAAAAGAGAAGTTAAACGTGAGACACTTGTCACCTCCGAACACGAGCCCACAGAGTCAGAAGCAAACAGTACAGTCTTCTAGAGACACTCCTGAGCCGAAAGACAAAGACCGAGCCAGAGAACGAGTACAATCCCAGGAACTCCCCACTCAGAGTGGAGAGACAGAGGATCAGAGGCACAAGGAAAGTCAGCAGGAGAAGAAGGAGAAAACCGCTAAGGGTGAGCAGCGTCCTACAGAGGAGAAGCCTGCTTCTGAGGACACTTTGTCCCCACAGCAACAAAAGATTCGAGTTGAGAGGCGCAGCAGTGATGGATCACTGTGGGAGCCAGATCCAAAGAGGAGTAGACTGGAAGCTGAACATGCAAAGAGTGTGCATGTCAAAGTTAAGGAGGAGAGGAGAGAGAATCAGGACTCTCCTGAAATCAAACCACCTGCTAAAGTTGTGGAGAAACCAGTGCAGGAGCGAAGAACCCCAGGAATGCAGCCGTTGCACATGTCATCCATTCCTGTGCCTCTAGGAATGACAGGATTTCCACATGGCCTGGAAAGGACTCGCTTAATGACACCCTTTGTTGGGATGAGCCCACTGTCTGGTGCCGAGCGATTTCCATACTCCCCCCAGCACTGGGATCCGATTCGGTGTATGAACCGTGGTCTGGACATATCTCAAAAAGACCCTGTTGCCAAGGAGCTGCTGCTAAGGGGCGACCCACTGCAGCATGTTTACCCACGCGAGCCGCTCCTCCACCCGCTGGCGCTGGAACAGCAGCAGAGGTGCCAGCTGGAAGAGCGCCATCGCCTGGCACTGCTGCGGGAGGAGAGCGAGAGGAGCCGCTTGCTGGCACTGCATCACCACGCCACCCTCGAGACCCAGCTGGCACATCCTGGCCTCCTGCCCGCACCCTACACCAGCCCGCTGTTCCCGCGCCTGGCACTGCCTCATGCTGGACCCTACGGCACTATGAGCAAAGCTCTGCCCCCTGCAGGCTACATCCATGCCCCTCCTCCCCCCCTCCTGCATGGAATGCCCATGCGGCCCCCCTCTCCCAGACGGACTACGCCACTGGCGGACAGAAACATTGAGGCGCCGTGAGTGGGACATTACGAGGACCTCACTGAGGCCGAGCCAAGCACTTCATGTCAAATACGTGATAAATATGTACAGGGGCAAAAGCATCTGGGCTGTTGCCTGGCTCCAGATTAAGTCTAGATTTTCATTTAATTGCAGTGTCAGTGGTGATTCCGAGTTCTTTTTTCCAACTTCCGCTACTCAATTCATTACCAGGAAACTGGCCCGTCATTTTTTGTGAAAAAAATTAAAAAGAATTTTAAGACAAAAGGCTCATTTATTTTTTTTGGTTCAATTAGTACTGACTAAAGTAAACAACATTAGGCAATTGTTATAATATTTATTACAACGAAATTAAAGAAAAATAAACAGTGTCAGCAAATGTACACTATGTAATAGTAATAATAAACACTATGTAAAAACCTGTAAAAACAATGTATCGCTTAAAACGACCGCAAAATGACTTAAAATGCAGATGGATGTATTGAAAATCTACAATCAGCATCAGAACTTGAGATTTCCAAGCTGAAACAATAACTTAAAAATTAAAGTTGAACATAATTCCTAAGCTAAACCATTAATAAAATCTAATTTAATAAAGAGCATTTAAAAGTGGAATATTTTACCATAAAATTGTCGCCTGCTAAAAGAAATCCAGATAGCCTTGCTAGCCTTGTATAAGTGTATGGAAATCAGATCCAGCACAACAGTAACGGTGGTTTGCAGTGTTTTGTGTATGCAATTTCTCCTCACACTACATCCATACCCAGCCCTCGAGCTACAGCAGCCAGCGCCCTCACTGCCCCTGACTCCATCCCCGAGTCTGCAGTGTTTTCTTGTTCCCCATTCGACACAGTCACTGGGCTCAGTATACAGTACACTGGAGCTCCATCCTTTACCGCACCATCATTGTCATTCACCAGCACCGTCATGGAAGAGGAGGAGGAGGATGAAGAAGAGGGGTAGGAAGACGGTGTGGGAACATCACTCATGCTCTCCGCTTGTAGCGCCGGTCTCTTAGTCTGAGCGCTCGAGCCCGAGAGCTTGCGAGGGGTGCGTTTTTCTGCCATGTTCTTTATCAGCTCTTCTGTTACCTCAACAGTCTCAAAGCGAACCATGTTCAGCCGCAGGTAGCCGTCCTCGTCTTCCTTATACCTGCTCATCACATAGAGAACATTAGTTGGATAGAGGACAAAATAACAGTAACATTTATTACTTAATGATTACACTATGCAAAGGGGATGTGAATATTCAGTTTCCTAGGAGTCATCAGCTGGCAGACCAGGGTCAACAGAGCAAACCAAGTAATTGGGGAAAATGGTTGTTGGTGCCAGATGAGCTGAATATAAAAAAAAAAAAAAAACAATGTTTCACATGTAACTGTCTCCAAAATTAATGCAGAAAAAAAACCCAAAACATCCTGTGTGTAGAGGGTCTGCAGACAGATCAGAGGAGAATGACCAGACCTGGTCTGACAGGAACCAGAAAAACTGGTATACCAGTTTTTATAACGCCAGGTAATACTTGGCAGGTCCCCCATAGGATCTTGGAGGGAACGTTGCACAGTCCTCATGCTGATGTCTGAAGTCTGTCGATGTTACTTGAGGCAAGTGATTCTAGTCAGTCCACGCTGGTCATGTTCACCCAGAATCTTTTTACAGCCACGCTGCTGTCGTAAGTCACGGTACACCCTTGAAATTCTATATGTGAAAATCCATACTTTGCTCCTACCTCCTAAATGCTATGACCCATCTCACAGCTATTAAACCGGGTTGAAAATCTCAAAATCGTGATGACTTGCCATTCTCACGGCAGAAATAGCTATCGCTGTCTATCGCTTTATATACACACTGGTGGACGCAACCAGCGATATACAATGAAACTGAAACACCTGTCACTTTAGACCACAATAATTTATTAGTATGGTGTAGAGCCTCCTTTTGCGGCCAATACAGCGTCAATTCGTCTTGGGAATGACATCTACAAGTCCTGCACAGTGGTCAGAGGGA
>JAOVYV010000050.1:9494492-9504628 GCA_025674545.1 Hassar affinis
CCCCACCCGGGGATCGAACCCGGGTCCTTCTTGCTGCGAGGCGACAGCGCTATCCACTGCGCCACCGTGCCGCCCAATGTACTATCATTCCCCTAGTTTATCTTAATCCTTTATTGGCTCGGGGTGTTATACTTTGCTTGTGTCTCCATCTTGTGGCACTAGATAGTTCTTCACTTTTTCCTGTACTTTTTATCTAGCACTAAAATTAGAATCAGATCATGAGTACTCCACAGAATTCCACTGAAATAGTGATATTCTAGTCATGTTTATAGCAGATATTAATTCATAGCAGATATTAATGCACAGAACATTCAGACTGTTTATTGATTCTTCACTGGCAATCCTAAAGATGTCCAGGAATTAGATTAATATATAGCTGGCCAACATCTTTGTAGTTCTACAATTACAGACTGTAGTCCATCTGTTTCTCTACATACTTTGTTAGTCTCCTTTACTTTGTTCTCTAATGGTCAGGACCTCCACAAATGAGATACTCTTTAGGTGGTGGATCATTCTCAGCACTACAGTGACACTGATGTGATGGTGGTGTGTTAGTGCAGTGCTGCTGAAGTTTTTAAACCTCTCAGCGTCACTGCTGGACTGAGAATAGTTGACCAACCAAAAATATCCTGTGGCTAGCATCCTGTGAGCACTGATAAAAGATTAGAGGATGACAAACACACACTGTGCAGCAACAGATGAGCTACTGTCTCTGACTTTACATATACAAAGTGGTAACTAGGTAGGTGTGTCTGATAGTCTGACAGTGAGTGGACACAGTGTTTAGCACTGCTGTGTCTGATTCAATCCTACCAGCACAACACACACTAACACACACACCACCACATCAGTGTCACTGCAGTGCTGACAATCATCCACCACCCAAATGCTATGTGGTGGTCCTGACCACTGAAGAACAGCATAAAAGGGGATTAAAAAGTCTGCAGAAAAACAGATGGACTACAGTCTCTATCTGTAAAACTACAAAGTGCACCTATATGGTCAGTGGAGCTCATAAAATGGGCAAAGAGTGTGTATACAAGGAGGTGGTTTTAATGTTATGGCTGATCGGTGTATATATAAACACACACATACAGGTGTATAGGTTATAGGTGTGTATATATGAATATTGACAAGGATAAAAAACCAAAACTGTGTTATGTCAGTTTAAACATGTCCACAAATATGACATATAAAACTAAACAGAAACCTGCTGTAACCTTAGTTTACATATAATGTAAACATGTAACCTTAGTACACATACCAGGCATACCAAAAGGTAAGCTATTATATGCAACAGCATATTCAATTATTCAAAGCCATGTTACTGTGAATAGGAGTGTGTGCTTTTGGTATAGCTTGAGACATGAGACACTAGACAATGTACATCTTGTGGGACTTTCCGGCTGGGCACCGGCTCCCCCGTGACCCCGTAACTGGGAATAAGCGGTACAGAAAATGACTGACTGACTGACTGACTGGTTGCGCTGCAGTGTATATTGACTGGTATTATTATTATTATTATTATTATTATTATTATTATTATTATTATTATTATTACTTTCATAGCAGTGAATGGGAATGTTGATCTAATTTTGTGTTTTGGATGCTAAATCTCTCTCTTATTCTTTTGCTGAAATACTGAGTTTCATTTTTTCAACGGAAGCCAGACACACAGCCTCATCAGACAGGGCATTATTGCAGAAAGTGGGTTCTATTTTCAGAGGTAGTGAGAATTACCTGGAAGCCTTCTTGTGTGCATATTAGTGGTATAATGCAATGGCAGTATGTGCATTTGTATCTGTTTTTAATCAAATCAAATCAAATATTCATATCTGTTTCCTGTATGCATATACTAGTGCATCTCAGAAAATGTGAATATAGTGGAAAAAGTTCATTTTCATCATAATTTAATTTGAAAAAGGTAAACTTTCATATATTTTAGATTCATTGCATGTCAAGGGACAAGCATTTCTTTTTCATTTTGATTATTATAAGAATATAAAGTTCAGTAAGCAGTAATAAACTAAAGGAAGTCAATATTCAATATTTTCTTAAATAGTGTTCCGAGGTACAATGTGTGCAGTTTTATAAGCAAATAACCTTTCAGGTTTTACAGAGGTTTAAGGTTTTCTGCCTGTTTTTCTGTCTGAAGTGGTCTGTTATGTAAGGTGTTGCTTTCGTTACTGACATACAAACATTTTTGAGTGATGGTCACCATCAGCATGTTTCAGGCAGAATTCTGGCTGGATACTTGACCAGTCTTCTTGGCAGAATTTGGCCTAGTTCAGTTAAATATGTATGTTTCCTTGCACAGATTCAATGTAAGCACCGTCCACATATTTCCACAAGGTTAGGACATTGGAAAAGTCATTCCAAAAGCTTAATTTTAGTCTGCTTTATCCAACCCTTTCAGTTTTTAAGAGCATACGCTGTGGGGATTGATAGTAATGGAAATTCTATTTCTTCTATAGTACTATATATACAGTCCCCACCAAAAGTACTGCAATGGCAAGGCCATTTTGTTTTTGCTATATACATTATATATATATTATGAAAACATCTGATGCATGAGATGATAGATTAGAATTTCTATTTTCATTTCCTGATGTTAGATATGCTAGATATGTTAAAGAACTTGGCACTCTTTGTTTGAACGCACCCATTTTCCAAGTAAGCAAAAATACTGAGACGTGACAGGTGTCTCTTGTTGACCAGTTGAACTGTTTAAACAGTTAATAACAGAAAGTCTACTCTTCATTTAAGCTCTCTGTTTCACCTGAAAATCTGTATTTGTTGTTTAGAAGGATAAAACAACATGGAGACCAGAGAGCTGTCTTTGTTTTTTCATAGTATTCTTTGTAAACTCTAAAGATAGTTATGCTTGAGTTTCTAAAATACTCAAGTCAGCCTTTCTGGCACCAACAACCCCATTATTAGGTTTGTTTTGAACATCAACTGAAGCACATGATTGGCTAACTGGCTAATTGGCTCTGTCTGGCCCTGACAGAGACTTGGGACACTCCTGAGAGCACTACTACTCCGGCTACTCTTTCATCTGCCTTCTCCTTCTCTCACTCTGCATGACAGGCTGGAATCAGTGGTAGTGCTGGCTTGCTTCCATCAAAACACTGGCGCTTCACTCCTCTCTTTTCCCAATGTTTCCATTTGCTCCTTTGAATATCACGCAATTGCAGTATCCTTCCCAACTAAACAATATATCATTGTTCTTTACCATCCACCTTGTGCTCTAGGTCACTTCATGGAAGAGCTAGAGACTCTTCTGAGTCTCTTTTTAGTTGATGAGACTCCACTGATTCTGTTTGGTGACTTCAACCTCCCCTCAAACAAGCTGCAATCATCCTGTCTTCTCCCTCTTCCAACCTCGTTTGACCTTACCATCAACCAGTACCTTCCAACACACAGAGCAGGCAATGTCTTGGACTTGGTCTTCACCAGACCTGCCTCAGCCATGAATCTCGAAGTAACTCCACTCCACTCTGGGCCACTTTAGAGACGCCAATCAACCTAACGTGCATGTCTTTGGACTGTGGGAGGAAACCGGAGGAAACCCACGCAGACACGGAGAGGACATGCAGACTCCACACAGAAAGGACCCAGACCGCCCCACCCTGGGATCGAACCCTGGACCTTCTTGCTGTGAGGCGACAGTGCTACCCACCGAGCCAATGTGTCACCTATTCAGTAGTGTGTATATTTTTATTTTCATCTTTGTATTGATTGTAACAGCCTTGTTAGTTCTCACATTCATGTTGTGTAGTTGTAGGAAGAATATTCTAGAGAGTTCTTCCCCACTTAACTAAACAGTAGGCACAGTGTTTCTAAGAATTTGGCTCTCAGCCTGAATATTTCTGCAGCATACACCAGTGGCGAATGCAAGAGTTTGCTGTTATAAAAACTGCACTATTAAATTCACTTTATTATTGGAAAGGCTTATAATTGTGGACGCGTCTGGAAGTATAGGACTCTGTCAGGTGGTAAAGCCACAAGTACTTTATGTAATTTATCACCCCAAAAATCATAGGTCGCTCAGTGATATTCCACAATGGTGTTACATTTCTTTCTCCTACTATTCTTTCGTTTCTTGTCTTTCTTTCTTTCGCTATTGTTCCTCAAGAGAAGCTTTAAACACAACCCGAGATCATTCTAGCAAAAGTTTACGAGCTCTTCCCTTTCTGGTGGTGAAGTCAGCCTAGCACAGTTCCGCGTTTCTGATTGGCCGGGTCTGGTTTCTTTCTCGATTCTGATTGGCTGCATCCCTCCCCTCACGTTCTGGATTATTCTATGGGCGTTAGTAGTGGAATCCAACAGGCGGTATAAAGTGATGCGGCTGCGCGCACAGGCTGTAGACGCACCGAGGACGTGCATCGCACTGACAGCTACACAGAGCAGGGGAAACAAAAAACAATCTCTGTAAACTATTAACAGGTAAGAAGACCCGTAATTCTTCTTTTCCCACTAAATATATTAATCTAAGGCTGTAAAAATGAAAAAAAGTTTTGCTAGTAGTGTGTATGTTCATTACAGATCATTTTTGGGACAAAATAAATAGTTTGCAAGAGTGTAAACGTTACTCGATTTGGACTTTCATGGGAGTGTTATAACATTTAGGTTATCCAGTAGCCGGAGTGCTGGGTAGTTTTGGTTTGTTAGTGTTGATTCGGCGCGAGTTTGTGCCAAAATGTGCAGAATGTTCCAGCAGGCATTCACGGTTGTTTCGAAATCTGCCCATATAAGGGCATTGAAGACACGCCCATACACTGTTATGTAATGATAGCAGAAATGATTCCTGTCAGTACTAATGAAAGACTTCAGAAAAGTAGCAACTTTACTGCTCTCGAAGCAAAAGCATGTGTGCTAGTGTGGTTTAAAAAACATTTTCTTTGTTAATTTTAGTATTACTTTCTCCTCATGCATGTCAGAATGCTCAGTGCTCAGTAAAAAGCCTGCAATGTGCATGAGCTCAGTAATGAATGTAAGCTACAGGAGCCATATAAAACTCTTTATTATAAGAATAAACGCTTTTCAAATCTAGCCTACATGCATTATTCCTGTAACTGCTAAAGGATCTTTAGGCCACACAGACAGCTGAGAGATCAGCTGAACAGGTGCTGGATAATGAAAGTAAGTGCAGCTGACAGCCAGTGAGTGAAAAAAGACCATTAGATCAGTCGAGCTGTCACCACAAAATCCTTCTTGGTTAAAAAAGATTGAGTTTATAAATAAACGAAATGTTTTAGCAGTAAACTCAGTTTGCACTCTGGCAGCAGAAAACATGTCGAAGGGACCAGCAGTTGGAATTGACCTCGGCACCACATACTCGTGTGTGGGTGTCTTTCAGCATGGCAAAGTTGAAATCATTGCTAATGACCAGGGTAATCGGACCACGCCTAGTTACGTTGCCTTCACCGACACGGAGAGACTGATTGGAGATGCTGCCAAAAATCAAGTTGCACTGAATCCCACCAACACAGTGTTTGGTAAGCATTAAAAGAGAGCTTCTCTTTGTCACAAATTGCATGTATGAATTATGACATGGTAACTTTGTTCCTTTTGGGCTCCATGTACAGATGCAAAAAGGCTGATTGGACGGCGATTTGATGATCAGGTTGTTCAGTCTGACATGAAACACTGGCCGTTCAAAGTAATCAATGATGCCTCACGCCCTAAAGTTCAAGTTGAATACAAAGGAGAGACCAAATCATTTTTTCCAGAGGAGATCTCCTCAATGGTGCTTGTAAAGATGAAAGAAATTGCAGAAGCTTATCTAGGAAAGGTGAGAATGATCTTGATGATCTCTTTGTCCTTATAACTTTGCTTTGGTTACTTAAAAAACATAACAATGAATAAGCTGTGTTCTATGAAATGCTTATGTTCCCTTTGTTTAATGGCTCAAGGTCATATGCTGTATACCAGAATTAGCCAGTGTTTAACATGTAAACATACACATGCTTGTTTGGAGTGTACATTAAACCTTCAACCTTCACTGGATATTTTAGGTAACATGGTTTTAACTGCTCCAAATACTTTTCTTCCTACAGACTGTCACAAATGCAGTTATTACAGTACCTGCATATTTTAATGACTCTCAGCGACAAGCTACAAAAGATGCAGGGACCATTTCTGGACTCAATGTTCTTCGGATCATCAATGAGCCAACTGCAGCTGCCATCGCTTATGGCCTGGACAAGAAAGTAGGTGTGCTTGCAATACATCACAGCAGTAGTACCAAAATAATTGTAATCAAAAACCTACAGTCATGTATACGTCTTCTGATTAATGCTTAAACCCTCTTCTGCAGGTAGGAGCAGAAAGAAACGTCCTCATCTTTGACCTTGGTGGTGGAACTTTTGACGTGTCCATCCTTACTATTGAAGACGGAATCTTTGAGGTGAAGTCCACAGCTGGCGACACTCATCTGGGTGGTGAGGATTTCGACAACCGCATGGTCAATCACTTCATCACTGAGTTTAAGCGCAAGCACAAGAAGGACATCAGTGACAACAAGAGGGCTGTGCGGCGTCTGCGTACTGCCTGTGAGCGAGCCAAGCGCACCCTGTCCTCTAGTACTCAGGCCAGCATCGAGATCGACTCTCTCTACGAGGGCATTGACTTCTACACCTCCATCACCAGGGCTCGCTTTGAAGAGCTGAATGCTGACCTGTTCCGTGGCACCTTGGAGCCTGTTGAGAAAGCTCTTCGTGATGCAAAGCTGGACAAATCCCAAGTCCACGACATCGTCCTGGTCGGCGGATCTACCCGAATTCCTAAGATTCAGAAGCTTCTACAGGACTTCTTTAATGGAAAAGAACTCAACAAGAGCATCAATCCTGACGAGGCTGTTGCTTACGGTGCAGGTAAATTGAATAATCATTGTCTGCCAGTGGTCACATCATATTGGTTGAGTTTTGCACACAGTGCAAATATGTTTTTTTTTTTTTGCTCCACAGCTGTCCAGGCAGCCATTTTGTCAGGCGACAAGTCAGAAAACGTTCAGGACCTGCTGCTGTTAGACGTCACTCCTCTGTCACTGGGCATTGAGACGGCTGGAGGAGTGATGACCGTCCTGATCAAACGCAACACTACTATTCCGACCAAGCAAACGCAGACTTTCACCACTTATTCAGACAATCAACCTGGTGTTCTCATTCAGGTGCGATTGTCTAATTGAGGATCATAAACCAGCAAAAAAAAGTCAATTTTCTCTACAGCAGATTCTTACTTATTTGTTCTCTGCCAGGTATTTGAGGGTGAGAGAGCCATGACTAAGGACAACAACCTCCTTGGGAAGTTTGAGTTGACAGGCATTCCTCCTGCACCACGGGGTGTACCTCAGATTGAGGTTACCTTTGACATCGACGCTAACGGTATCATGAATGTTTCTGCAGTGGACAAGAGTACTGGCAAAGAGAACAAGATCACCATCACCAACGACAAAGGTAGCACAACTGTCATGATTTTGCTTACTTTATGTATTTCTTTTTACTCCAAGGGAATAAAACTTTCAACAATTTTTTTTTCAGGACGTCTCAGCAAGGAGGACATTGAGAGAATGGTCCAGGAAGCCGAGAAATACAAAGCTGAGGATGACGTCCAGCGAGAAAAAGTCACTGCAAAGAATGGCCTTGAGTCTTACGCTTTCAACATGAAGTCCACTGTTGAGGATGAGAAACTGAAAGGAAAGATCAGTGATGAGGACAAGAAGAAGATCTTAGATAAGTGCAATGAGGTTATCAGCTGGCTGGACAAGAACCAGGTATGGGAAAGAATTTTTATATTATTAGCTTGATAACCTGAATTCATATCATGGCTATCCTTAGAATATCACTCTGTCAAAATGGATAATTGAGGTGTAATCAAGGGTCAGTGCTAAATTATGCAGTTGGTCATTTTTATTGATCATACAGTATCATAGGTCTAAGGCAAAAAGTTTAGAGCATCAGTTATATTTCTTTGCAGTGTATGCCTAAAATAAAAACTGATCAGCTATAACATTAACACCACTGATTGGTGAATTGAATAACACTGATTATCTCATTACATCGCACCTTTCAAGAAGTGGGATTTTAGGCAGTAATTGAACAGTCTTGATGTGAACTTGATGTGTTGGAAGCAGGGAAAAATGGGCAACTGTAAAGATCTGAGTGACTTTGACATGGGCTTAATTGTGATGGCTAGACAGATGCGTCATATGATCTCCAAAACAGCAGGTCTTTGGGGGTGTTCCTGTTACGCAGTGACTAGTACCTACCAAAAGGGTCCAAGAAAGGACAACCCTGACCCAGTGACAGGGTCATGTGTGCCCAAGGCTGCTTATAGAAAGGTGTCATTCCAAGTGTCCGCACTGATCCCTGTACACCACTGAAAGCACATAAAATGTGCATGGGAGTATCAGAACTGGACCATGTAGTGATGGAAGTAGGTGGTGTGGTCTGATGAATCACAGTTTCAAGTGGAGGGCCAGTTGTGTGTGTGTGTTGCTTTCTTGGGGAAGAGATGGAACCAGGGTGGGAGGAAGGCAAGCTGTTGGAGGCAGTGTGATGCTCTGGGCAATGTTCTGCTGTGAAACCTTGGGTCCTGGCATTCATGTGGATTTTACATTGACACATACAACCTACCCAAACATTGTTGCAGAACAAATACAGCTCTTCATTGCAATGGTATTCCCTAGTGGCCTCATTTAGCAAGATAATGCACACTGCTACACTGCAAAAATAGTTTAAAATGGGTTGAGGAACATGACATAGAGTTCAGGGTGACTTGGCTTACAAGTTTCCCAGATCTCAATCTGATCAAACATCTGTGGCATGTGCTGGACAAACATGTCTGATACATGGAGGCCCAACCTTTCAACTTACAGGACTTGGAGCATTTGCTGGCAACACGTTGGTGCCAGATGCTGATACCACAGCACACAGGCCAGAGCTGTTCTGATGGCACAATATTATGCTGGTGGTGTTAATGTTATGGCTGATTGGTGTAAATGAAAGCAATAGGCCCTGTGCTTTTTCTTTAACAAAATTGTTACTTTTTGCAGACTGCTGAGAAAGATGAGTTTGAGCATCAGCAGAAGGAGCTGGAGAAGGTATGTAACCCCATCATCACCAAGCTGTACCAGGGTACAGGTGGCATGCCAGGTGGAATGCCTGGTGGATTCCCAGGGGGCGGTGCTGCACCTGGAGGAGGAGGATCTTCTGGACCAACTATTGAGGAAGTTGACTAAACTGTTCAGCATTTTCTGTTCAGCATTTTCTGTTAATTTCTACTCATGATGCAGTCAGGTTTTCTTTTGTGGCATGTTTCTAAACATAACTACAACACTGTTTAAATTCAAAGTGTTTGTTTTCTTCAAAGGCTTAAACGTTCTACCTGTAAAGTTTGCACTCACTGAGAAGTTTGTTCATGCACATGTTCCATATGTGTCTCACTCTCATTTACAATAAACTACTTGAAGTTCTGACTGCTTTGTTTTGTCTTATATCTTTCATTTCTACATTGCTTATATTTCTTATTTTATCTAATTTGTAAATAAATGGGCTCCTGTGCAGTCATATAGCCAGACCAAAATATTGTATTCTCTAGGATTGTTTTATTGTCAATTTAAGTAGCACATGGTTTTTGTCAACCATTTATTTATTAATCATTAAGGTAAACAAATGGAGAAAAAATGTGAGCATCCATGATCACATGGTGGATTGCATTCAGACAATGATGAGTGGATCTAGGATGAGATGCCTCAGCGTGACATGGGGTCCATTGGTGAATGCATCCGATAAGCACACATGTAGAATATACCTGCAACAACAAGTGACAAAATGAGTCTCCAGTAACCATTTTATAAATGAGATATACTGTATGTATCTGTCTAAACGTATGTAGAATACAGTACTAGTCAAAGGTTTGGACACACTTTCTCATTCAGTGTTTTTATTGTTTTTTTCCCTACATTATAAATGAATACTGAAGCCATCCAGACTATGAAGGAACACATAAGGAATCATGCAGTAAACTGAGCTTCATGAGGTTATGAAATGGTTCTCCAACAGTCCTGAAGGAGTTCCCAGAGGTGCTGAGCACTTGTTGGCTGCTTTGCCTTCACTCTGTGCTCCAACTCA
>JAOVYV010000050.1:9817069-9829846 GCA_025674545.1 Hassar affinis
ACCAGGGGGAGAACGAGGGAGTGAACCAGGAGGAGAACCAGGGGGAGAACGAGGGAGTGAACCAGGAGGAGAACCAGGGGGAGAACGAGGGAGTGAACCAGGAGGAGAACCAGGGGGAGAACGAGGGAGTGAACCAGGAGGAGAACCAGTAGGAGAGAGGACTGTTTCAGAACCTCTGATTATCCACTCTGTCATTGCACACTGTAATCATGTGAGCTGCACTGGATTTTATATCTCCTTTTCTACATGTGATGTAGAGGAGGAGACTTTCGACTGGACAGGGAATGAGAAAAACCTGATACATAGCTTGGTTTTGCCCATTTTCTTTCCTTACCAGTTGCTGATGTTATTTGACTATTTGACCACAAAGCTCAGCTACGTCACGCGCGCTACTTTGCATGGCCCTGGAGGCGTTTCAAAAGCTGCCGAGTTAAAACTATAATACTGTTATAGATGAACTATTATACTAATCTTCTCAGTGAATTGGATCACCTCTGTGCATGCATGCATATTCATGCATATTCATGCATATTCTTTTTATTATTATTTTTAATAGGGAACGTTAAAAAAATATATCCGCAAAATAGACACGTTAACATCCGGGCTCTTTTGCATTTCAGTCAGTAGGTGATGTTTCACCAGCAGAGCCTGGGTCATGCCGTGCTATTGGTGAGCATCATCCGCATCATCCGTGTATACACACACACACACACACACACATACACACCCACAAGCGCGTGCACGACAGCGGTTCGAGCTACAGAGGGCAACTTTTCAGTCGCGTGCGCTCGTGTGAGCTGTTTGACGTTACTGACTTCCAACGGTCGTTTGATGAGAACGCTATAAATACGGCAGGACGGAGAGACGCCGCGCTGTAGATCCCCTCAGGCAGCCAGGCCGGAGTATGGCACCGCATTCAGGTAAGTTGTACATAATGAACAGTAATTCCTCTCATTTTTTTAGCTGTGTATACGTTTTGTCCAGCAGGTCCACCTCATTAACTTTACTGTACATTACATCTCATAACCGGCTGTGAGAAAAGGCCCAGAGTCTGAGAGCCTGAGAGAAAAAAAACAATGTTTTCCTTCTGCTAAGACACCTAATTACGGCTAATTAAGATCCTGGCAATTCAGTGAGCAGAAGTCGTGTTTTTGGAGGTAAGTTTCGTTCATTCATCTTGAGTAAACGCTTTATTTTGATTGTGTTTGGGTCTTGTATTGATCAGGGGCCTCTCACAGGAGCCATGAGCACATAAACACACACCCTGGATGGGACACACTCATCCTTCACTACTCGTTCGAGCTAGTCAGGGTCAGAGGAATGTTTCTGGATGGTCGAAGGAAACCGGAGAACCTTGAAGGAAACCCGTGTGGACGCACGGAGAGCATGCGAAATTCCCCATGGATAACAGAAACCTCTCAAAATCCAGCTCAGGAACCCCGAAAGCTGAGAAGTGACCACATTACACACTGCACCTCCGTCAGAACACAGTGTTGTAAAAAGATGGACCCAGTTTGCAGTCACTATATCTCTGTAACCTCAAACCGCCTATGAATGAAACTCTTATGACCTAACAAAGCACGGGGAAAAGACTTTCAAATGATCACCTACCACTAGGTGCCACTCCCAGCGCACAAACAGCCTCTAGGTGAAGAGTTGGATAGGTCGCACAGGACCCCGAGACTTGGCGCTACAATCTTTGCCTCCAGACACTACACCACCTTGCAACTACACCACCCCTTTTTCTAGTAGGGATGCATCAAAGATCGTGTTGCTGTGCCACGATTATGTGATTAATCTGCATGATCTCAAAAACAGAATGACCGCAGCGATGACCTCAGTGGCAGAAGACACTTTGAGAGGCATTTTGGAATTCAAGTGTCGTATCGATGTCGTCCGAGCAGCAGGTGGAGTGGACATGGGTTACTAAACCTTGAAACTTTATTAAACCCTCTGTAAGTTTTTGTGTCATTGTAACCATTGTGTCATCGTGAAATTGAGTACATTGTCGGCTGGCAAGAATAGTTTCAACGCTGCCTCAAGTAACATCTGAATTCAATGCTGGAACCTCAACAAACATCAGCGTGAGGACTGTGCAATGTTCCCTCCAAGATCCTGTAGGGGACCTACCAAGTATTAACTGATATACCAGTTTTTCTGGTACTTCAGTGTATTTATTTATTTCTATCTGAGAAATTACTAAAATGGTTTGTGGTCATTTTACACCTTTACCTTCATAAATGACTGTATGAACATTATGTCAATTGTTATGCAAAATAAATTAAATTGAAGACACAACTAAGCAAACTTTATATTCAAATTTATAGATAGTATGCCTATACTAGCTAATCAGTGTTCCTTATAGCTTAGTGCATTGGGAGCTGGAGATAAGATCCATGATGCCAGTGGACGTCTTTAGACTTTGTGGTTATGTGTGACTTTCATAAGAGTAGAAACCTGTTCCCTCTCTTCTGCCCACCTTTTTGAGATAGGTATACTGATATACACTATATTGCCAAAAGTATTCACTCACCCAAGCAAATCATTGAATTCAGGTGTTCCAATCACTTCCATTGCCACAGCTATATAAAATCAAGCATCTAGACATGCAGACTGCTTCTACAAACAATTTGTGAAAGAATGGGTCGCTCTCAGGACCTCAGTGAATTCCAGTGTGGTACCGTGATAGGATGCCACCTGTGCAACAAGTCCAGTTGTAAAATATTCCACAGTGGAAGTGGAAGTGATTGGGAATGACAGCAACTCAGCCACAAAGTGGTAGGCCATGTAAAATGACAGAGCAGGTGTGAAGAGAGCTTGTAGAGAGCTTCATGGAATAGGTTTCCATGGCCGAGCAGATGTATCCAAGCCTTGCATCACCAAGCACAATGCAAAGTGTCAGATGCAGTGGTGTAAAGCACACCACCACTGGACTCTAGAGCAGTGGAGACGTGTACTCTGGAGTGACGAATCACGCTTCTCCATCTGGCAATCTGATAGATGAGTCTGGGTTTGGTGGTTGCCAGGAGAACGGTACTTGTCTGACTGCATTGTGCCAAGTGTAAAGTTTGGTGGAGGGGGGATTATGGTGTGTGGTTGTTTTTCAGGAGTTGGGCTCGGCCCCTTAGTTCCAGTGAAAGGAACTCTTAATGCTTCAGCATACCAAGAGATTTTGGACAATGTCATGCTCCCAACTTTGTTGGAACAGTTTGGGGATGGCCCCTTCCTGTTCCAACATGTCTGCACACCAGTGCACAAAGCAAGGTCCATAAAGACATGGATGAGTGAGTTTGGCATGGAAGAACTTGACTGGCCTGCACAAAGTCCTGACCTCAACCAGATAGAACACCTTTGGGATGAATTAGAGTGGAGACTGTGAGCCAGGCCTCCTCATCTAACATCAGTGTCTGACCTCACACATGCGCTTCTGGAAAAATTCCCATAAATGCACTACTAAACCTTTTGGAAAGCCTTCCCAGAAGAGTTGAAGCTGTTATAGCTGCAAAGGGCCGACATCATATTAAACCCTATGGATTAAGAATGGCATGTCACTCAAGTTCATATGCATGTGAAGGCAGGTGAGCAAATACTTCAAAGCTCTGTCTCCGTGGATGCAAACTGCAGTTTTCAGTTTTGCCAAATATTCTCAATCAGATTTGAGGCTATGACTTGGCCTTGGCCATTTGAATGCTTTTCAGTTTCTTGATTTTGAACGCAACTTATACTCTTAGCTTGTGTTAATAATTTTGCTGATTTCCTCCACTTCAGTATGACAGGTTTCGAGCAGATTCACAACATATAAACCGAATTCCAGAAAAAACTGGTATACCAGTTCATACTTGGTAAAAGCTGGTATAGCAGTTAAGACTTGGTAGGTCCCCCCGGGGATCTTGGAGGGAACGTTGCACAGTCTTCCCGCTGATGCTTGTCGGGTCCCCAGCATTGAATTCCAATGTTACTTGAGGCTGGGTTGCACGCCTCTCACTTGAAATGATTCTTGCCAGCCGACACTAGTCATGTCTCTTTATGACCACACTGCTGTCGTAAGTTCGAGATTTTGCCGGAATCCTTGTAGTCACATTACACCCTTGAAATGGTCATATGTGAAAATCCAAACTTGCTATGAGCCATCTCATGAGCTCCAACTATTAAACTGTGTTGAAAATCACAAAATCATGATATCTTGGCATTCTCACGGTGGAAACAACACTAAAAGCTTCCACAGATGTCTATCGTTTTATGTACACACTGGTGAACACAACCAGTGATGCACAGGTGGTGTTGCTATGTAGTTTTGCATAGGCTACTGTACAAGTTTTTCTGGTATGTCAGTGTACATCAATTTCAACTATTATATACAAACACTACAAAACGGAGCAAAGGTCAAGGGGTGAATACGTATGCCATATGCTTACCTACAGTACAGTGTTGCATGACGTGCACCAATACATTAGCATCCAGCCATGTCAACAAAAGGACACTGATAGCTATTCCAAATCGTCAACAGTTATCTAATGCATGAGCAATAATAATAGTTGTTGATGTATGAGAAAAGTAAGTGTAATCCAGCCCAGAAGGCCTGCTGTAAAGTTTAGTACATGTGAAATGGTTCTACAGATGGTTCCATCTGAAGTGTCTCAGTGGTGGGTACATCTTATTCTTCAGTGTATGAACATGTAGAAGAGGAGATCCTGTTGCTTAGCAACCAAACATTCATTCACTTCCATAGAATCCTATACCATGATGACAGATGCAGCTCCCCCCCCCCCCCAACCATGAAGCAGCATGAATTTCCCACTAGATTATTAAAAGCTTTTCAGGAGTTTAATGCTGAACATTTTGAGCTTAAGTATACGGATGTGCAAGTTAAGGTTCCATTGTGACTGCATGTAGGAAGACTGCAGTGGATTCAAAGCCTCATTTGGCTCTTAGCTATGATTGTATAATATAATTCCTCTGTGTGCATAAAAAACAATCCCACATACTAAAAATGTGACATAGAGCCAATATTTTGATTAAACAATGGATCTTGGAAAACACAGAGATGCCCAGCTAACAATCAGCAAATCCATCAGGGCAAGTGACGTCATCGCAATGCTGAGATATAGGTCACTCTGAGTAGTGTATAGTTAGATCCTCTATACTGGTGGATATTAACTTGTCTAATATCAAGTGGTAATGTATGATGTCTGTTCTTAGCTAATTGAAAACAAGCATAACTGAATCCTGTTATTGATCAATACTGTAATAATCTTAGAATATATATATATATATATATATATATATATATATACTAGTAATTTGATAGAAGAGCAAAATATAAAACAAACACTACAAGTGATAATCAGAACTGACCTCTTTAACAAAAGGCTTTAAGAAATGAGTTTATCCCAAAACTTTAAGGTGGTAACAATAAATCTACTATATGTCTGACTGCATCACTGAATCCAGTCATTGATTTTTTCCTATAACATCATGCCTCGTGGGGTTCTTTTCATTATGTGATATATGTCATTTACCTGTAAGGTTTAGTGTCACTTGAGCAGAAGCTTGTAGTGTATTAAATGTGTTGGTATTAAATATTTTGCCTAATTCTAAGAGCGCATATCATATCAGTAACATGAGTATTGTATTAAATAAATAAGAAGTAATATAATATAATATTATCCTCATGAGCTCAAAATGTAAATTTTTCACAAAAGAATGACACAGTTGGTGCTATGAGTAAACAATTACAAAGTACATTTAATGAACCATAAGCAGTGTAGTTTTAGAGATACTGCTAATCTACTTTGCACTGTTCATCTACAAGGCAGAGATCCAGATAATGCAAAATGATCCTGCTTGCTACTATATATGTTCTGCAATACCTCCTGCACACCACAGCTCATGGTGGGTTAATGTCTAGCCATTCTGCTAGCCAAGGTTGGAGCTTTATTCCGAACAGAGCACTGATCCGCTCCCCTCCCTCCCCCAGCAGACAGGCAGCTGTTGAGGTGAGGCAGGATCATGGAGACAGGCAGCAGCACTGCTGCAGCACCACACAACACGGCTCCCGCTCCTCCAGGAGACATGGCAGTTCCTGATCCCCTCCATGGGTGAGTCGCAGCTTCGCTTGCCGTCTAAAGCCTGAGACTCTTCTGCAGTTTGCGTTGTGGAGGATTTATGATTAGTCATGCTGTTTAATGTACGTGTGTGTGTGTGTGTGTGTGTGAGGAATTTTAAAGGGCTAGATCACGTATCCCACTAGAGTCTCTGTATATGTTGCAAGACTTGGCAATAACTGCATGTTGTGAATGGGATCTTATATAGGACACTGCATTATGTTTGTTTAAACATTTGAAGTGTTTAGATGATTGGTTGCTTCTCCTGTCCCATTTGGCACGGTCAAGGATGGCAGCAAAGATTGTCCATATAGATGAGACTTGTATAGTGTATAGTGGCACAACAGACCAGCAAGTCACATGACCTGGAAAAGATTTTTTTTTTACATTCTGCTGTAAATATATAATGATAATATAAGATGTTTGTGGCAATAATACTACAATACTACATGGCTGCATGTGTTTCCAAAAGGATTTCCCCATCTCCAGAGACCAAAAGTTCTCTCCAGCTTGCATTGTTTAAACTCAAACCCAGATCTCTCATTTCACCATTGCTGCACAAAATAAAAGGCTCCCCAGTGCCCAAAGTTACCTGGACTCACCTTACCTGCCCCACACAGCTACTCAGATTTCAATCAGTTACAATTCAGACAAGTTCTTCATGTCCCATTTTCATTTATGAACAACTTTGGCTGTTTTGTCCTCTTTGTTCAGTGTAAGAGCAGACAACAATTTTCCTTTTGTGCTTTTGACCGAAGGTACAGTGCATTCGTACAGCTGTTCTCACCTGAAGACAAAAAAAAACTCTTCAAATTGAACATTTCTTTCCTTCTACTTGTTACTTGTATTGTTTAAATGTTCATAGAAGTCTCAATAGGATGGAATGGAGATGCGTATTTTGATGACTGCTTTTCCAAACTCGAACGTTTTGTATTTCTAAATGATGAGCTTTAATTCATACATGTTTAAGGATATAGGGTAGTGAGTATAAAAACTAGCATATGAAGACTTGAGTCATTTCAGGTTTGTGTTTGCATGTTCAAGCCACACCTGCTTAACCTGTGCCATGCTGTTTTGTGTATTGCATCACACCCAGAGAGAGAATGGCCCTATTTCAATAGCCCAATTCTCCTTGACTCGTTTAGCATTATTTACTTGTTTCCTTATATCCTTAGCCATGCACATGCTTTGATTCTGCCTCATGCCATTGTGATATAATGAAAGGGAAAAATGTTTTAATGCTACCCCTCTGTGATTATGTGTGTGTGTGTGTGTGTGTGTGTGTGTGTGTGTGTGTGTGTGTGTGTTGTGCGCCCAGCCCCCACTCGTCAGAGCAGGAGAAGGATGAGCAGGAGAGGAGGCCGAAGACAGAGAGAACAGGCTGGGAGGACGCCATCGCTCTTATGGTCCGTATCTGATGCGCATGCTCCATTCTGCTGCTCATGCATATAGTGTTATATAAGAGTGCATGTGTATCTGTGTGTATACAGGCGAGGAGCGCGACCGTGCCCCCAGAGCTGTCTGCTGACTCGTCTCTCCGCTCATACACCAGCACAGCCAGCATGAAGGTCAAGAACGTGAAAAAGTAAGTGCCCCTCCCCTCTCAGCTGAGCTTTCTCCTTCTCCCTCGCTCTTTTCCTGTTCTTCTCTCCTCTCTCACTGTGTTGGTTAGAGCACCAGATGCATACTGATGAGCTTTCCTGTCTTTGCAGGCTGCCTCTCAGCAAAGGCCATTTCCCCCGCCTGGCAGAGTGCGCCCACTTCCACTACGAGAACGTCGACTTTGGTTCTGTGCAGGTGAGGGGGATTATTTTTTAAGACACACAATTTCTGGGAATAAAGTAAACACGCAAGTACAAGCAATGGGTTGATGAATGGAGTTTTGTTTAATTACACTTTTGGGTGCACTTCAACTGCCTTATTTAAGATCATTAGTTGAATTAGGCATTTAAGCATTCAACAAGCTTTGGGTTGATCCATTTGGCTTTGGAGTAGAATCTGCTCTTTAAGTGTTTACTTAATATGAACGATTCCTTAACTGTAAATGCACTCAGAACTGTTATTTAATATGTCATTAGTTTGATGCTTAATTGCATCGCATATAGCATCTGCATTTTCCTGACTATTTTCTTCTACTGCATTACCCATTATGTATTACGTAATCACTGGATGATCTATCAGCTTCCCAGCAGTAGTTTTACCCTGTCATCTGGCTTCCTTCTGCATTAACTAATGAGGCAGCTAATAAAAAAACAAACCCAACAACCAACCCAAAATTATCCACTCCGAACGGATTGTAGTGTTTGAAACTTTCATTTCACCTCCACAGTGTGTCTTGAGATAGGAGTTTCCTCAGTATTCAAACTCTAGAGACGGAGAGCAGACATGTTTACAGCAGATGTATCAGTAGTTAAGCATGTCTTGCACACTACCTTCACATTTCAGTACACATTTCAGCAGTTCTCCAGTAGAGAGCAGTAGCAGTGTGTTAGTAGCAGTCTGGAGGGTCTAAAGTCTTGATTTTAGGGAGTTGGTATTCATACTCCATATACAATGCATTGTAGTTTAGAAAGACAGGCAAGATAGAGACTGTTTCTGCTCTACCCTCTTCTGGTCATGTGATCTGCACACACACACACTCACCACATGTCTGCTGTACTGCAGTAAACTGCGCCTACTGTTTGAGGGTTTTAAGTGAAATACTGCAGTGCCGGAGAGGCAGGCACACACTGTACCGCTACGTGCAAGCCGCACCATCACACACATGCTCTTAATAGCAGCACTATATTAAACCGATACAGTGAATGAAAAACCTTTTTAACAAGGTGTTGTATTATATTAAGAACAATACATATATTAACCTGGACATATCTTAGTGGAGCGAAGCACATCTGACCTAATAGAACTGACTAGAATTATTGGATTAACAAATAGGACATGTACAATGTACAATCTTGCCAGAAAAAAGAAAATGCTGACACACTGTGCAGGATTTGAATACAAGCATCAAAGGCATTTGGAAACAGAGGAAACCAGGAAGTCCCCCATTTCCTGGGGAACAGTTATACAGTTTGTGGTTTTGATTGATAGTACCTTTGATTTTGGACACGTTATTATGTTACCCGATCGTCTCATGGTGACATATTGGTTGGTTCTTTTACATGCACTCATTCAGCACTTTAAAAGGATAATCTGGTACATTTCATTCCGTTATTCCAACCAGCCAATCATGTGTCATCAGTGCAATGCAGGTCAAGAGCTTGATATAGATATTGTTCCCATCAGATATGAGAATGGGGAACATTATGATCTCTGTGACTTTAGCATGGTTGTTGGTTTCACCAGGTTGATTTGAGTATTTTAGAAGCTCCTTGTCTCTTGGGGCGTTCTCACACAATAGTCTATAGAGATTAACTTCTGTTACATCTCATCCGCCTCACAGTTGGGCTCATTGTGCATGCTGACATGCTTTTCTGCTCGCCACAGTTATAAAGAGTTACTGTTTGAGTTACTGCAGCCTTGCTATCAGCTCTAATCAGTCTGGCCATCCACCCCTGACTTCTCTCATCATCATCTTTTTGACATGCAGAATCACGGGGTGCCACTCACCGGGTTTTGTGTAAACTCTTAGAGACTGTTGTATATGAAATTACCATAGCTGCCTTTGGATTGGTTCTCTGGTCTCTAATAAAAGTGTCAGCAGTAAAATACCCACACAAGAGAATCTGGTTTTCTTAATTCAATTCAAGTCAATGTATTTATAAAGCACATTTAAAAGCCGAGGCTGACCAAAGTGCTGTACAGCAGATACATCAAATAACAATAACAGAGTCAGAACAGCAGAATCGAAATAAAAGAATATATTGAAATAAGAAATCAATAAATAGTAAGTGGAGTAGAAGGAATAAAAGATCACCAGGTTAACCACCTTTTATAAGCCAAAGAAAAAAGGTAGGTCATAAGGCGGGTTTTGAATTCCTTAATGAATTCCACAGCCTGCGAGCAGTGACAGAAAAGCACGGTCTTCCTCATGTTTTAAATGACGTTGTGGAACAGTTATCAATGATTTGTTGGCAGACCGAAGTGTCTTTTGTAAGTACATATCATATCACTGAAGTACAGTGGAGCAATACCATGAAGAGCATTCTTAGTTAATAATAATATTGTTAAGGATAATTGATATTAACAGTTCATGATAATTAAAGTTTCCTAGGTGACCTTGGAGAGTAAGCATGTCACATGAAAACTGCTATTTTAATTTAGTGTCTTGAAGAAGATGCCCTGGCAAACAGAACTGATTTATTCATTCAATTCAACTGATTTATTTATAGCTTTCATCGATGGGGGAAAAAATTTACTATTCTGTAAAATGAGATGTCATGCAATGGCTGATTGTCTCCCCCCCAACCATAGTAGCTAATTAATACAAAAACAAACAAAAGGAATGAACATGCTGGACTAACCAGTCCACACTGCAGTGTAAGATAACCTCTATCCAAAGAGATCTTTGCTGCATTCTCAGAGGCAGTATGGATGTCCCACATACTTCAGATCAGGTTTACGGCAGAGACAACACCGTCTCTTTCTGCCCTTGGAGTGAGGAAGTGGTCTAAAAGCAGTAATGCAGTGTGGAGTTGTGTGGAGATTAACGCTTATTGACTCTGACATAAATCTTAAAGCCATAATTCTTAGACCTCTCACGTTTCTGGAGTGGAGTGGGACATGCAATGAGGTTTTCCTAAGATGTCTGCGCTGTGTGATCTTGGCTCCAGTATTTGTCTGATATCACAGGAAAATGATCAAATAATAATTTTGCATTGGGTTAATATTCTGAAAATCACAGATGGCACTAGGTGTTCTTTCTCTGTGTTTCTTTCTTGTTGAAAGAAAGAGAAAGGCTTTCATGAGCCTGTTATCTGGGTCATATCCTCATAGTTAAAGATGAAACAATAATAGGTTAATTATGACTGCTGCAGCTAGCTGGTAGTCATATAGTTTTAGCAGGTTTCTTCATGTTCTACTTCTGTTTTTTTGTCCACCAATATTTCATTAACTTCAACAATTCACATGAAACTTGGTATGGTTATAGCCTCCTATGTCTGATAAGGAATATGTGTGTGTGTTACACTTCATGATAGCTCCTGCTGAACTGTGGTAGGCTCAAAAGACTTTTTGGGGAATAGCTTGAAAACTGTTTTGTCAAAAATTATGAAATATTTATTGTAAGTTGGCCTCTATGAGGTGGATCACACTAGTTCATTATGATTCGTTTGTGGAGTAGCACCTCCCAGTGAATAATGTTAAAAGCAAAACTTCAGCATTACACTAACCAGTAGCTTGTGATATAAAGGCTCAAACGTCATAAAATTTCACATCCTGCATCACTACCACATTCTTGAGACGCCCACCACAATTCATCCATATGGGGTGCTGCAACTGTCACGTTTCATTTCGCTTCGCTCTTTCTCTCTTTTTATGCAGCCGCCATATTATGCTCCACTATGCAGTACGTCAAGTTAATCTAATAGACAAGATGCTATCTTGTTAGAACGAAACATCTAAGCCTACTGTAAGTCTGTCAGCGAGTGTTACGCCTCTTGAGAAGATGTTGATCTCAAAGAAGACTGAAATGTTGAGCAGATCAGATTCAGTGGCAATAAAGAAGTCAATGGAGGGGAAAATGACCGATCTGTTTAAATTTTGTGTAGCTTGAAGACTTTCTTTGCACGTTAGAGTAAGCTCAGTAGTAAAGGGCTCATGCTGCATTGTAGTAGGAGTTTTATTGTTGATTGTATGACTTTGTGTGACATTTTGAGAATAGTCTGTGCTTTTTGAAAGATACTGTGTTTACAGAGGTGTTTCACTCTCTCTTTAACAAAGATAAAGCTTCACGTATGATATGTCTTTGCCAAACCAAGCGCAAGAGCATCATCTATGGTCATAAGAAAATACACATATTGGTATGGGAGAAGCGAAGCTGGGGCTGATTTCTGTCTAGCCCAGATTTTAGATTAAAATGTTTTTTTTAAGATCTGTAACACCTCAGCACTGATGTGAAATATGGTTGTAGAAGTAATGATCATGAACATGGTGGATTATTTACTGTGGCTTATTGTTTTCTCCAAAGAAAGAAGTGCTTTTGTTGGAGAAACTAAAAGTACACAGTGATTGATACATTACAAAAAAAGGACAGGACTATCATTGTAGTCATTTTAGTTTGAATAAAAGGACACCACATTTGCCATGAAGCTAGTAAAGTAATGCAGACATGAACCATTTCAATGTGTGTAATAGTTTGCCCCACATAATTATTGTTAGTTAACATTTAGTTAGTAAACATTTACTTATATAGCACTTATACACTATAGACTACAAAGTGCTTCACAACAAAAGACAAGGATATACAGTACCAGTCAAAAGGTTGGACACAATTTCAAATTCAGTGGATTTTCATTATTTTAAAATGTTCTGCATTGTACATTAATACTAAAGTCATCCAAACTATGAAGAAATACAAATGGAATTGTTTAGTAAACAAGAAAGTGTTAAACAAACCAGAATATGTTTTATATTTTAGATTCTTCACAGTAGGTGCCTCTTGCTTAGTTGACAGCTTTGCACATCTTGCCATTTTCTCAGTCAGCTTTATGAGGTAGTCACCTGGAACGGCTTT
>JAOVYV010000050.1:9838712-9849440 GCA_025674545.1 Hassar affinis
ATGAGACGCATTGGAGCTGAAACAGTGCGTGGTATATCGAACTATACTATATATAGTATAGTTCGAGAGGCCCCTGACTGGAAATAGTTTGAGAACCCTTCATCTAAGTGAGGTGAAAAAGTCTAATACCACTTTTATTTTCATTTAATTTCATTTGGAATTAAACATAAGGTTACAGAATGTTTTAAAACAAAGAAAGCAAATGTTTGATACCTTGAATAAAAAATGAGATGCACTGAACACTAAGAAATTCATGTAATTAGTTCAAAGATTCTACTTGTTACTCATGTTATAATGTAATCTGTAATGAAAATTGTTGTATCAAATTAGAAAATGCAGCATAAAAGAATTTTCAAGAGTGAACTCGGACGTTAGGACCACACTGCATGTTTCAAGTCAGATTAGTCAGCTTAGATCATTACAGTGAAAACATAAACCCATGCTTAGCCATGTTTAAACAGCTCATTTCTGTATATCCCTGACTGCACAACACTATAGGACAAACAGTAACACTGCCCCCTGTACTTTCTGTAGTGTATTAAAGTAAAAGCTTATTCGTTCTTACATTAACAATCAATTTTGTAAAGTGTGTCCATCCATGAATTTTCAAAATAGATCACGTGATCCGATCACTATAGGATTTAATATAGAGCAGTTTAAATGCTGTGGTGTCCTGTGTTTGTTCTATAGGCTGTTTTTAGCTCCTTTGTAATATTCCTTTATCTGTCTGCCAGGGGAAGAAGTGGACAGTAAGACGGTCATATGAAGACTTTCGTGTGCTCGACAAACACCTCCATCTCTGCATATATGACAGGAGGTTTTCTCAACTCTCCGAGCTTCCTCGATTTGAAAACCTTAAAGTCAAATCCGAGGTATCCCATTCACAAACGTTTTTCTTCCTGTAGAATGAATCGTAATCGCACTTATCCATCAATAGTATTACATTTCTGTCTTTTTTGTTACCTGTCTTTCTGTGTAGTTTCTTTTATTTAGGTGACTGAACGTATTAAAAAGCCAGTAAAGTATTTATTATTTAAGGAATAAAACCGCAAGGGAAATAATCAATGATGAGCTGGAATGACATATATGACTTATAATATATTTTCTTATTATATGTTATAATAATGATATGACATTTTTTATTAATCAATGAACATCATACTTTTTTAATCAGTTACATTTAATGTTGTTGGAATGTCTGCAAAGCAAGTTAGCTCCTTTTCTCACTTATGTTCATGCAGCTGTGTGTGTCTTAGCTCATGTAGTCTGCTATACACAAATATATTTCTGCTGTAAATGTTTATACTAACATGTCAAAGATTTGTATGGCAGACCGTCTACATAATTTACAGCTAATAATAAACCAATGAATAGCGTTCTGTTATTTACCAAGTGAAATGTGTGGTAATTAATATGGTGAAGCTTCTGTAATGTGAAGTTCACCGTGTATAGAAGGAGTCTCCTGTGTGACTGCTTTGTAACTGTCAGTAAGTAATGTCTTCAGGACAGATGACTTTGCACTGTCTGGTTTCTCAGTGGCACAGTGAGCTGTCTCATTAAATTCTAGACAGACAAAAAAGAGAAGCCAGTGAGGAGTCTGTTTAGAGTTTTATAATGTAAGGGGTAAGAGCCTACTTGTCTCGTGTATATTCTGCAACATAAATGCAATGATAAATTAAAAAATTTAACTGTAAGACAGATTTTATAGTAATTATAATAATTGTTGTGTTAAGTATATAACTATGCAATATATAATAATGTATAGTTTGTGTCAGAGTTCATTGTATAGGTCAAGCTGCAGTATGATTTTGTATTATTGTTTGTGTGATGTGTTACTTATTGTTTGAGCAATTCGTATCCTCTGATTATTTCATGCTGTCACATAGTGCTGATTACAGCAAAAACAGGTTCTCTTTTCTTCTCACGGTTCTGTGATTTGCATAACCAGAGACAAGCAAATTAACTGAAAACCTGTCCTTGAAACACCCCATGAAAGGAGGGAACTCTTATGGGAAGAGAAAACGTTACTGTACTTACTGGATGACATCTCTAACCATTTCTGTAATGGAGTGAGGGTTAAGTGACTGATGCAATAGGATGTGGACAGAGTAGGTCAGCGTTTCTTTGGGGAATTGAGAGGTTTATTACTTGCCCTGTTCATCAGTCTTTCCTCTTGCTTTCTCAGCCACTTTCCCAGATGCTTAGTGCCTACCTTTCCCGCCTCTCAACCATCGCAGACAACAAGATAAACTGTGGGCCTGCCCTGACATGGATGGAGGTAAAGTATGCGTCAGTGGCTGAGTCAATTCCACTCTTCCTTTAGAAAACAGAACTTTAATCCCTTTCTTATCCAGGACAGCGTTACAGGTGCGCTTTGTGTTAGAGCCAAAGTGACTGCTCACACCCATCTCATGTAACGTTAGTTGTTTGACAGGTACAAAGCACCTCTAAACCTGAATAAACTCAGATTTCACTCACAGTAGTATGTCTGCCTGACTACTATGTAATGTGACTCTCTTCAGATAGCAGTGTTTTGCAGAAACGTTTTGTCTTTCGATTGAGCGATTTGACAAACATATTTTGTTATGAAAGTATTTTAGCACTTAGTATAAAGTTGCTTCACAGAAAATGATTATATTGTAAATTTGTTCATTCATTAAGATTAGTCACCGTAATGACAGCCTGCAATGGAAACTTGTTCAAGTGCTCCTTTGTTAAGTGGCCTTTAATGGTTAGAACTGGAAATGCCTGGCTTTTGTTCAATTGAACTTCTGAGAATGTCTTTTGAATTCAGGATTACAATTAACAGAAGGTAATGTTCCTTCCTACCTACATCTTATATATGTGTGACAGCCTGAAAAAACTGTTCACATGGTGATATCATGACATTTTGTACTAGTTCTGAATGGATTTAAAATATGTATCCCTTCTGGAGGTATCTGAATCACATAGTTAAAGTGTGTGTAAAGTTAAAGTTCTAACATGTTAAAGTAAAAAACTAATAATTAATTTGAATTCAAAGATTCCAGTCTCATTCCACAGAAAGAAAATTCACTTTATATTAAATGTGTGCTATGTATTTAAATACATTTTAAAAGTAATCCATCTCAGTGTAGACATGCAGTAGCCTACAGCCATATTTAAATCTGGCTTTTTATCTAAAATTGATCTTGGCTAATCTTTGCTTTGCTAGTTCTCAGCAAATTTAGAACGGTAATAAAACTATATATTTTGATGAAATATATTTGTATTTAATATATTGTAGGGGTATGTATTGTGAGGAAGAAGCTTGACCAGGAAGTACTGTAAAAATAATGCACTTGCTCTTTCACTGGCCAACTCTTGTATTACAAACACAAATGGAGGATGGTGGTTAGACACAGAACTGGTTTGATGAGGGAAACGAGGTCTGGGTTGACGAAACTCAGCAGAATGCTGAACACAAAGAAACATAAAACCATACATACCAATAGAAAATGGACCAGTATGCAAATACATACATTCCTCTGCTAACAATAAACACTAATTCTAACTCAAACGTCATTCAATATCACATTAACCAGTAGCTAGGGGATCTCAGTATGCAGATTAGCACTCGCTGTACAGAAGTGCCGCAGTGATGCAATATATTTTTATCCATTCATCTTCAGTAACTGATTTATCCCGGTCAGGGTCATGGTGGTCTGGAGCCTATCCTGGGAACAGTAGACACAAGGCAGGAACATTTTGACTCAAATAGGATACCAGTCCAACATAATGCATCATGCACACACACACACACACACACAGACACACATTTTACACCCACTCACACCTTCAGGTAATTCAGAGTAGCCAATCTGCATGCCTGTATGTTTTTAGAAAACCAGAAGTGAACACAGGAAGTTTCTTAGGAACATGCAGAGAGTTCTGTGCTGGTGGCACTGCTACTCCAAAACATCTAGTGTTTCAAGAACATTAGGTTAGACCACCTTGCATATAATCCCATTTGGTTTAGATGGCAGAGGTGTCTGTAAAGTGGTATAAAAAGTCTGCACACCCCTGATAACATGCCAGGAATTTATGATGTAAAAAATTAGGCCAAGATACATTATTTCAGGGGAAAGGTAAAAAATAAATTACAGTAATGTGGTTGCATAAACATGCGCATCCTTAAATTAATACTTTGATGAAGCACCTTTAGATTTTATGTCATCATTCAGTCTTATGGGTAGGAGTCTATCAGTATTACACATTTTGACTTAGTGATCTTTGCCCACTCATATCCTGTGCATAGCCCTCTTCAGGTCACCTCACAGAGTTTCAGTTGGATTCAGCTCTGAGCTCTGACTGGGCCATTCCAAAACATTGATCTATTTCTAGTGAAGCTATTCTGTTGTTGATGTGGAGATATGCTTTGGGTCATTGTTGTGCTGAAAGTTAAAATTCCTCTTCATCTTCAGCTTTTTAGAGAGGTCTGAAGGGTTTTTGCCAAAATTGACTGATATTTGGAACTGTTCATAATGCAATCCACCTTGACTAAAGGCCACAAAGAATAATGCTGCCAACACCATGCTTCACTATGGCTATAGTGTTCTTTTGGTGATGTGCAGTGTTGTTTGTGCACCAAAAACATCTAATCAGACCAAAACACATTTTCCCACATGCTTTTTGCAGACTTGATGTAGGTTTTTGCAAAAGGAAGCTAGGCTTAGATGTTTTTCTTTGTAATAAACAGCTTCTGTCTTGCCACTCTACCCCACAGCCCAGACCTACAAAGAATAAAGGAGATTGCTCTGTGGCATGTAATACACAACCAGTACTTGCCAGAAATTTCTGCAGCTCCTTTGATGTTGCCGTTGGCCTCTTGGCAGCCCTTTTTCTTCTTATGCTTTCATATTTTTTTGGAGGGTCGTCCAGTTCTTGGGAATGTGATATGTTGTGTGTTTGATGGTATATTTACAATGAGATCCTTTTGATGCTTTTTCTGTAAGATGCAACTAAGTAAATGTCAGGAAAATCCTGCTAGAACAGATGAGCTTTATATGGGCTTAATCAGAGTCACTCCAATTGATGGCAGGTGTGTACTGACTACTATTTAACATTACTATTTAAATGTGATTGGTTAATACTGAACACAGCCACACCCCCAAATAAGAGACGGCGTGCAAACTTATGCAGTCACATTGTTTTTAGCTTTTTGTTTTTATTTGAAGTGATTGCTTTGGAATAGAACTGAACAGATTATAGGTCACATTAAAGATGGGGAAAAAATCTGAAATATTTTTTTTCATCACAGAAACCTGGCATTTTAACAGGGGTGTGTTTTTATATTTACTGTATTGCTTCCTGCGCAACACAATTCATTGATTTAAATACTGCATTTTGTCATATTTTCCGTAACTTTCTGTAACCTTCTCTCCCCCTTTTTGTCACAGATTGATAATAAAGGAAATCGCCTGCTGGTCCATGATGAGTCTTCCATTAATGTTCCAGCTGTCGCTGCTGCTCACGTCATAAAGCGCTATAATGCCCAGGCTGCCGATGAGCTCTCTTTCGAAGTGGGTTTTCAAAATGTTTCAAGGATTTGTATTGCTATTTGACTATTTGTCACTTAGTCTCTTTTCTGGTTTTAGGTTGGAGACATTGTTTCAGTCATTGACATGCCTCCAAAGGAAGACACTGGATGGTGGAGAGGAAAACATGGCTTTAAGGTGGGGTACATTGTGTAGCAGAACAGCGTTTAGCGAGTTGGGGGGGGAAGGGAAGGAACCAAGTGCAGGAGAAAACGAAAACGAAAAGAAAGGGTTAAATAAATATATATTTATAAATGGGAAAATAAATATACATAAATTTAACCCCAGGCATGAGTGACGGGGGGGGCGACGACAATATAACAGTGTATATATGTACTGTTACTGTTAATGAGCCATGTGCTTTACCGCTGAGCTCAAATACATGGGCAGCGATCTTGTGGGCTCAAACAAAAGAGAGCGAATATGTGAAGACAAATAAGGCATTAATATATAGGTTAATGAGGGATGTGTGAGCAGAGCCCCAATAAACAACACAACGTGACAAGCTCACGAGACGGTGGACTTACCTCCCCAACCTATACAGCCAGTGAGAGGCAGGCCCGATGGGGGTATACCACCTTAACCTAGACCTGATTGTTCTTGGCCTTTAGGTTAGCTGCCCTCCATGGAGGCTTGGAAGACAGTCTTGGAGGGTGTCACCTCAGCGGCCCCAAGCTGCATAGCTTCAGCTTTGTTACTGTTAATGAGCATGTGCTTTACCGCTGAGCTCAAATACATGGGCCGCGATATTGCGGGCTCAAACAAAAGAGAGCGAATGTGAAGACAAATAAGGCATTAATATATAGGTTAATAAGGGATGTGTGAGCAGAGCCCCAAGAAACAACACAACGTGACAAGCTCACGCACAAGCATTAAGCACAAGATGGGCAGCTTGGTGGACTTACCTCCCCAACCTATACAGCCAGTGAGAGGCAGGCCCGATGGGGGTATACCACCTTAACCTAGACCTGATTGTGCTTGGCCTTTAGGTTAGCTGCCCTCCATGGAGGGTTGGAAGACAGTCTTGGAGGGTGTCACCTCAGCGGCCCCAAGCTGCATGGGTTCAGCATGGGTGACCTCGGCCTCAGCGTGGGGGGGTGGGGCTGGTTTCGGTGCGCCAGGAGGTGGGCGGTGTGTCGTGACCAGTCCCTCGTTCCATCACCCTCTGCCTCAAGCAGGCATCTACCCAAATATATAATTCATAAAGGTCAGATAGGTGGGGGAGAAGGCCACGAGAGGTGAGCTCATCTTTAAGCTTCTCATTGAGCCCCCTCTGAAAAATTGCCTCCTCATTCCACCCTCTTTCTTCAGCCAGTGTCTGGAACTGAATAACATAAGGCGCTTTCGCACCAGAGGGACTTTTCTTAGTTCTTAGAACTAAGCCCCGTTTCTCCTGTGTTCATACTGCAGTAACTGGGGACGATTGTAGTTCTCAGAACGCAGTGTATAGGGACTTTTCTAGCTCCTTCTTCAGAGTAAGTACTTTTCTCTGTGCACAGGGACAGAGTGACGCAAGTGTGCCGTGATTGGTCCAGACACACGTACCTGTTGACCACAGCTGCCAGTTTTAAATATACTTTTAAGTATATTTTTTAAATATACATTTTTAAACATTTGCAAATTTTTGCAAACACACATACACACCACAAATTAGTAATTATAACCTTAATAAAAAGCAATTGTATGCTTAGTACATGCAATAAAGGACTTACATTTAAAACACTAAGTTACATTAAAAACCAACGCTTCTTTTTAATTTGTTTAAGGACATTTATACTAATTTTGTAAGTAATTAAACATTATTCACTCATGCCTCACTTGATGCCTGCAACACGTTCCAAAACAGTTGGGACAGGGGCATGTTTACCACTGTGTTTCATCATCTTTCCTTTCAACAACACTCAATAAGCGTTTGGGAACTGAGGACACTAATTTTTGAATCTTTGTACGTGGAATTCTTTCCCATTCTTGCTTGATGTACAACTTCAGTTGCTCAACAGTCCGGGGTCTCCATTGTCATATTTTGTGCTTCATAATGCGCCACACATTTTCAATGAGAGACAGGTCTGGACTGCAGGCAGGCCAGTCTAGTACCTGCACCCTTTTACTATGAAGCCACGCTGTTGTAACACGTGCAGAATGTGGCTTGGCATTGTCTTGCAGGGACGTCCCTGAAAAAGACATTTTTCTCTTTGGCCCAGAGGACACGAAGTCCATGATTTCCAAAAACAACTTGAAATGTGCATCAACTTTGCGTCAGTCCATTTCAGATGATCTTGGGCCCAGAGAAGCTGGAGAAATTTCAGGGTTTTGTTGATATATGGCTTTCGCTTGGCATGGTAGAGTTTTAACTTGAACTTGTAGATGGAGAGACAAACTGCCCTCTAATTGTTGGCAAGAAGGAGGGGTGATGTCCTCAGGATATAAAAATTCCGGCTATGCTAGTGTTAAATGTGCTCTGTGCGTGAGTAAAACAAAGCCGGAGGAACACGGAAGTGGAGCTTGGACCTTCTGGGTCCTGATTGGCTAACCACAAGACCCAGCCCAGTGGGGAAATTCCCCCTCTTAGGGGAAGGGGGAAATATACCAATGCCCACCACAGTGGTGGGGGTAGAACGGAGAGGAGAATGGGTGTAAAATGCCAAACAATGGAGGCGCCAATGTGGCGTGCTCGGACAAGGAGACAAACCACAAACAGTGGACAATATCACCACCGGAATGTCTCTCCTTATAAATAACTTTTCAAACTCTCTTAAAGTCAAACCGGTGTCAAAACCCTGACAAATTACCTCAGGCTGAAGACCTAACCTGTGATCATGCTATTACAAAAGGGCAGCGCTTTAAATAGGCTGGCGAGCAGGTGTCTCTTGTTGACCCATAATTGCCCCTATGTTTGCTGGGATGAAGTCCTCCTGGCAAAAGTGCCACACTGCTGTGGCCCCCTAGAGTTGCCCCCATTTAGAAGAAGTGCTGTGCCAACCTGAAGTTCTCTCCTCAGTACCAGTGCCATCTACTGACTCGGTGAAAACCGTCCATTCACATGAAGTCAAAAAAATATATAAGAATATATATCCACCTGACAAAAGTGGACGTGTCCGGGTCACAGACTGCTGTGTCCCTTCAAAATCTGAAACAACCAATTAGAGAGCAGACTCTGATCACCTGCTTGACAAAAGTTTAAGCCACACACAGGAAGTGTATGTATTCACACAGAAATTAACCAAAATGTTTTTGAAAACCTTTTAAAGAAAATGCTAACCTGATGTCCAAGTGCAGAGTATGACCAAATAATTCTTATTTCATAATTGTTTTGCAGTATATCATTAACTTATGTTGACCAGCCACCACTGCATGAGTAAAGACTAATTTATCTGATATTTCTCATTAGGATATTACACTAAAATATACTACATTATAAAGCCTATTTCTAGATATTTTTACAAATTGTCTTGTACTACTGGCAGGTAATTTCCAAAACTCAAAGGAAAGAAACAAACCATGTATTTGTTTTAGTTTTATCTGTTTACACTCCCTGCACTTTATACTAAGTAACCACAATATGTTTACATTCTACTGCACCTTATACCAGTTTATATAATGTATAATTACAGTATGTTCACGTTCTGCTGCACCTTATTTTAACTCATAATGTACAATTGCTCTCTACCTGCATACTTTACATCCTAATGCCCTGGTTGTAGTGCATACTGCCTGCACTGTATTGCGTTACTGCCTTTTACTGTTTTTGACAGGGTTTAAAATGTGCGATTGCACTTAACCTATAATATATACAGTGCACTTAAATTTCACTGTATGTACTCTGTGTAGTGACAATAAAGAATCTTGGATCTTGAATCTTTTTTAAACTAATGTAATTGTATAATAAATACTCGATAAATATAACTATATTCAAGAGTTTTCGCTGACAAAAAATATAATTTTTGCTGTTCTCTCTTGCTGTTTTTGCAGGTGGGATTTTTCCCTTGTGAGTGTGTGGAACTGATCAGTGAGAAAATTCCTCCAAACGTGACTGGTTCACTGCCCAAACCAGGTATTTTTATGTAAATTTGGAATAACCAAGCCAGTCTCTGTCACTTTTTTTTAAAGGAAATATAAACTTCTTTAGATGTTTGGTAAAACATTGATTTATATTCAGGAAACACTTTATCCTGGTCAGGGTCACGGTTTATCCACAGACTATCCCAGAAACACTGGTCATGAGGCAGGAGTACACTCATTTGTAAGGCAAAGACATATTTCCTTAACTATAGACAAATCCACAAAACTATGGAGTCCACAAAATGCCACAAACTGCTGAAGTGCTTTTGGGTGGAGAAACCCACATGCACACAGAGCGGACACAGAGGTCAAACCAGAGACCCTGGAGATGCGAGGCAGCAGAACTCCCTGCTATACCACCATGCTGCTTTACAGAGCATTCAGCAGTTCATTTGACCATGAAAAACTTTGTAAGCTTGTTGGGATAGATGGGATAGATGGCTGAATGCAAATTCTACCTAGCTACATAAAAACACAACATCAGACAAGAAAAATAAAGCAAAGATTTAATACAATGAATGTGCACAAGCTAACCCCAGGCATAATTTATATCCAGATTCGGGATACTAAGGCTAACAAACCAAAGACCATTAGCAAACTGGCCAGATAATAGATAACTGTTTAGTTAACTATAAAAAAAAATTTATAAAGACAGGGAATAAAATGTATGAGGTGAAGGGGACCAGGCACCCCTTTACATTCTAGTGTCAGCTGACAGTTAGTCAGAGTTAGTTTAATTAGTTAGTTACCTAAATTCATTATGTGAAGTTAATACATTAATTAAGTTAGGTAAATTGGTAAGCCAGTAAGAAACTATGCTTGGTTGAAGTAAGTTAGTTTAACACGTTAGTTACACACATTTAGTAAGAAAGTGTGTTAAGCAAGTCAAACACGCACCCTAGCTAAGTACATTATAGTAAGTTACTTAAGAAAGTTAGTTAAATATTTGTTAATTAAGTTAATTGAATAAGCAAGTAAGGTGAGTAAGTAATTTCCTTTCCACACTCTCATAATCCACATGAAATCAGAACCAGCATGAATTTAGCACATTTAGTGACTTTTTAGCACATTCCACTTTGACTTTTTTTTATTTTATTTACTACAAAAAAATAAT
>JAOVYV010000050.1:9849540-9860989 GCA_025674545.1 Hassar affinis
TATATATATATCAACTTTAATGATCTCTCTTTATATGTTGTTCCATACAAAGCTTTTAAACATTTAAATTTGACATAATGTAGCTTCAGATGGTCCTGCTCATGTGTTTTTCAGTGTCTAATAAGCATGGGAAGCTGATCACATTCCTGCGCACTTTCATGAAGTCAAGACCTACTAAACAGAAGCTGAAGCAGCGAGGCATTCTGAGGGAGAGGGTGTTTGGGTGTGACCTGGGAGAGCACCTCCTCAATTCAGGTCATGATGGTGAGTAGAAAGAATTGTGAAATATTGAAATTGTGAAAGGGATAATTGCTACTAGGGGCGGTATTACCATGTTGTTAGGCACATATAACCCAAATTACAATTCAATTTATATTATTTTAGCAGTGTAAGTATTTGGTTAGGGATTTCATTATGTACAATTAACATTTTTGTTAGCAATATTTTAAGGAAAAAGTCATTTTGTTCAGCATTTTTCACCACTGTACCATGTTTCCATATGTACCAACTATCCCTCTTTAATAACTTTTTGAAAGATATTTAAATTGTCACAGATTAAGTACTAAAAATTGCATTAAAACATTTTGGTATAGGTTTTACATGCGTATATATACAAACCCCATTTCCAGAAAAGTTGATACACTTTCTTTAAATGCAATACAAACTGAAATCTGTAATTTGTTGATTGACTTGAACCTTTGTTTAACAGACAAAAGGACAAAGAAAAAATTTAGATAAACATATGTAGAAATTCATGCCTGTTTGCATGTTTACCACTGGGTCACATTTTTCTATTGTATTTAATCACTTGAGAATTGAAGACACTAATTGTTGCAGCAAGTGGAGCTTTTGCCCATTCTTGCTATGTACAAGACTTGAGCTGATCAACAGTCCGTGGTCCCAACTTTTCTGGAAATGGGGTTTTGATATTTATAATAACAGTGTTAATAGTGTGCTATTAAATTTCCTTACCTTGCTGTACCTCTCTGTTAGTCCCTCAAGTCATCAAGAGCTGCACTGAGTTTATTGAAAAGCATGGGGTTGTAGATGGCATTTACCGCTTGTCTGGGATTTCCTCTAACATTCAGAAACTACGGTAAGTAATGCCGGTCATGGAGAACTAATTCGATTACTTTCTTCTTATTTTTCCATTTTAATTTCACAACAATGTAAGGAAGAACACAGTCCAGACTGTGCAGTTATGAATTATAAACAATGTGGGAGTGTGAATGCAGCATGAGGCACAAGTGGCATGCCGCTACCCCCTGAAGTGCATTCTTTTCATGCTGCATAACAGCGGTATGGAGTGTGTTATTCTGCTTATACTACAGTGATTTGCCAATGATTACAGTGTTTAGTTTATTAATGAACAACACATCCCATATTTTAACAGTGTATAGTTAGATCTAATGTTGTGAAAGTCTGAGAGGCAAGTTACTTCCTGTTCTCACCTGTCTTATTGCTGTGATGAACAGTCAGTCCACTTTACCAGAATTTCACACACACACACAGACACACCCAGCCTGTCATTTTACCAAGAAAACATAGTGTCTCCAAAACTGAGATTGCTTACCTTAGAAACAATAATGTATTAAAATGAGCACATAAATATGATCATCAACTGTCGTTATTTAAAAAACTGCCTGTGCTTGTATACAGAAATAATACAAACCTTCTGACCATTCAGATTCGAGCATTCACCCATGCTGTGATATAAGACATTTTAATTAGCTGATAAGTTGCATCTGTGAATAGTAATGATTTGTCTGCCTAGTGAAATAAGAGAAATGTAATGGTTCAGTTAGTCCCAAGATATTAGAATATGGATTAAATTAGTATTAATTAATAAAAGCTGCATCTTCTACTGTTTCCCTAGGCATGAGTTTGACTCAGAACACATTCCAGACCTCACTAAGGACACGTATATCCAGGACATCCATTCTGTAGGGTCCCTCTGCAAGCTGTATTTCCGCGAGCTTCCAAACCCCCTGCTCACCTACCAGCTCTATGACAAATTCTCAGTAAGTGTAAAATCTTTTAAATCATAGCCATAAATCCATTGTGCATTATGAACGTTTTTATTTTTGTGCTTGCGTGTATGATTTTTTCATAGGAAGCGGTATCGGGAGCTACAGATGATGAAAGGCTGGTCAAAATCCATGATGTCATTCAGCAGCTGCCTCCACCTCACTACAGGTTTGTTTGGTGCACAGCACACTCTAGTGACAAGAAGAAGTACTGCAGTGTACACTCTGCTTTCAGTTACATGCATGTGCAAAATAAATCTTACAGTATCAACCTAGTAGGTTTGATTTCACAAGAGCCTGTTCTTTATTTTTTCAGAACTCTCGAGTTCCTTATGAGGCACTTGGCTCACATGGCAACCTTTAGTTACGTCACCAACATGCACTGCAAGAACTTGGCAATTGTCTGGGCTCCCAATCTCCTCAGGTGGTTTGCTTTTAGGCTGTGTGTAAAAATAGATTCGGATTTGGGGCTTTGAGTAAAGCTTTATATTTGGATTCTCTTAAAATGATTTACTATACTAGTTAAAATGAGCAAACTATTCTATATCATATTTTCCATTCATTACTAAAAACATAAATGATTATATATTAATTTATACTATGATACTAAAAGTTGATAATGAACTGAACTCAGGTATACATACTGCAACCTGCATTACAGCCTTTCTTATGAATTATGCATGTTAACTAATTTTACAAGAGGCCATAAAAAAAACTTCCCCCTGTTTCATTTTATCTCTGTGCCAACACTGAGACCCCATCCACACATCCTTCATGATTTAAAACCGAGATTTTTTTCCTTGTTCTAGAATTCATGAACATCCACACAGATCCATAGAAATGAGTGAAAGTGTCGTATGAATGACAGGCCAGAAGGTGGCAGGGTAACTCAAATAAACAACACAGAAGAAAGCTTTGTACCTCCATGTTAATCAGTCACCTGACCTGCAAACCAACAACTTTAACCTGTATAACGTTGGAATCCACATTTTTTTTATTTAGTGCATGTTTCAAAAAGTATAGACACTTGTGCAGACAAGGTTTTGCACGAGCCACTGTAGGCTTAACGGTGGACTTAACAAAAAAACATAACCTACAAGAGTCCACAATTCCAGGATTTTATCTATTTAGACAAATTTTGGACTGTGCTGTTGTTTAAAAAAATAACAGCATACAGCAATAAATTAACAACATGATGGTATGAGGCAGCCCTTTGTGAAGCACTGACTATAGTTAAGATCATTTTTGTGGAACTTCTGCAAAAAAGGTTTTTAGCCCTGACTATTAAAAAACACTGAAAACTCCTTCCAAAAGTGCTAAATAAATGTCTGCAGAAAACTTTATAGCAGCAATGACATGTTTTTAATATATTTAGGTGGAATATGCATGAGCACATTAATACTACTGTCCAAACTGCTGTTATAGAAAATTAATCAATAGCTTCTGACAAATCAGAATTGAGAATTCAGTAGCACTGCAGACATCAATAATATGCTTCAGAATAATTTAAAGCTCTGCAACAAGCTCCATAAACACCTTTCTCTGTTAGTGAATACATGGTGGTATGTCTCCATTAGAGTGTTTAATGCATACCAAAATCAAACTGAATTCTTGTAAACATGACTAAAACCTTTTTTTAAATGTTTTATGTGTTCTTTGGTCATTATAGGTCGAAACAAATAGAGTCAGCCTGCTTCAGTGGTACATCTGCCTTCATGGAGGTGCGCATTCAGTCAGTGGTAGTGGAGTTCATCCTGAATCATGTCAATGTCCTCTTCAGCCCCAGACTCAACACTCTGATCCGTGAAAGCACAGGTAATAAAAGGAAAAAGAGCTTGCACTTTCTGCACCACTGAATGCTCAGTTTGTTTAGGAATACTTCACTAATCAATGTTTTTCTGCAATGTGCATTCGTAGGCCACACCACTTTGTCCAGGCCCAAGTCTCTGCTTGTGTGCTCCCCATCCACTAAGTTGCTGTCTCTCGAAGAGGCGCAAGCCCGCACTCAGGCCCAGCTCTCCTCTCCTGTCTCCCCTGAAAGCAAGTACATCGAGGTGGGAGAGGGTCCTGCTGCCCTGCAGGGAAAATTCCACACCATCATCGAGTTTCCCATGGAAAGGTGCGTCCATTGAAGAACACTGTAGTACTGCAACAAATATTCATACTTTAACAAATAACAATGAATCGATTCAGGAATGATATTTACAGTAATATATTACCATGAATTATATTTAGTCAATAATATAATAATAATAAAATTAATAATAATAATAATGATGACTTAATAGTGGTGATATAATTGTTTTGGCTAGAAAGACAGAAAGGTTTATGCTTGTTTCAGAAATGATGCCCTGGTATGCTCCTTCACTAGAGTGGTCCTTTGTATGCTTTCATTTCTGCTGTGAAATATTTTATAATTTCACTTCAAATTTAATTTCTTAAGTTAATCTTAAGTTCCCAGCAGGTTGAGTGCTGCTTCTTCGCAGTTTCTCCACTTGCTATTATTATTGCTTTGGCTTCTTTTTCTCCTTTCCTGTTCACTGGTTTTTATTAGTTTGATGTATTATCCACTGTACAAACGTCACATGTGTCTTGCTATTATTTACTCCTGTTGTGTGTAAACATACACTGTACCAGAAGTACCAGAAAACTATGCAAAATACATAGCAATGCCACCTACAGATGTTATCGGTTGCATCCACCAGTGCGGATATAAAGCAATAAACATCTATGGAAGCTTTTAGAGCTGTTTCCGCCATGAGAATGGCAAACTATCACAATTTTATGATTTTGAACACAGTTTAATAGTTGGAGCTCGTGGGATGTGACATATCATTTCGAAGGTAGAAGCAAAGTTTGGATTTTCACATATGAACATTTCAAGGGTGTACCGTGACTACAAGAAGTCCAGCAAAACCTTTTTATGATAGCAGCCTGGCTGTAAAAAGGCTCTGGGTGAACATGAGCATTGGCTGGAAAGATTCGTTTCACGTGATAGGCGTGCAACACTGCCTCAAGTAACAACAGAATTCAATGCTGGGGAATCGACAAGCATCAGTGTGAGGACTACCAACTGTTAACTGGTGTACCAGTTTTTCTGGTACTTTGTTGTATTATCCCACTATGCAGTGTCAGCCAGGTTCCAATTTGTTTTCTCGGCCAAATGTTTGTGGACACCTGACACCCGTATGTATGTCTTCCACAAGTTGTTGATGCAGAGTTGTAAGCATGCAAGTGTATAGATTGTCTTTGTATGCTGTAGCATTGCAGTTCCAAAAATGCTCCAGCATGACAGTACTCTATGCAGTAAGCAAAGTCCATAAAGACATGGTTTGACAAAAACTCAAGTGGCCTGCACAGAGCCCTGACCTCAACCCCACTGATCACCAGTGCCGGATCTCACTAATGATCTTGTGGCTGAATGAGCAAATCCCACATCCACACTCCAAAATCTCGTGGAAAGACTTCCCAGAAGAGTGGAGGTTATTATAACAACAAAGAGGGACTAAATCTGGAATGTTCAAAAGCACATATTGGTGTGATAATCACGTGTCCACAAACTTTTGACTTGTTTTGAGTCACCACATCCATTGCGTAAACTATAATCATGTTTGATGCATAAATCTGAATACAGTATTTTAATTTTAATGTTATTCTCATTTCTCAAAAGGTATTCTTTACAATCCCATATTTGCACGTCTATCATTTGCCACACTGCCCTTTAAGCACCAGTGCTGGATTCAGCTAGCCACCAACAATTTTTGGGTTTGTAAAATGAAAGGGTTTAGTTAATTTTGGTGCAACTAGGCTCTGAAGATCATGAAGTCGGTGTGTTTATCCTGCATGGTTGTTTTGTCCTGTCTGTATTTGTCCCTGCCTGTAAATGTGAAAATGACATCCTGTTCAAATGGTTATATATGGTTATGGTTATAATTATGGGTATCTGGTGTACTATAAATAATATCCTATGTTCTCATAGAAAGAAGGCCCAGACAAAGGTGAAGAAATCTCCTGTGGCAAGCTGGCGTTCATTCTTTAATATGGCAAAATCGTCTACCACAGCTAAGCGCAAGCTGCACCATCATCCAATTGAGCCCAGTAATATGAAGCATTCACAGGCACTCCCAGGTAAAGCTTTTTCTATACTCAATTCACTATTTGTTACTGCTGCCATTTTACCATCAGCTGCCATTTTACTACCAAACACTCACTATGGGAGTATGCTGTTATGTGAGGTGTGAGTACAATTCTGAGATCAAATTTGAGTGAAACAATATTATCATGCAGAACAGTTATCTGTTGTAGTGAGGGAATTGGTGAAGACTCCTGAGTTGACCGAGTTGTCTGTGCTAAAAGTAATTGATATGTTCTCAGCTTCCCAGCTCACTTTAATTAAGAGCCCTTTTGGGTCGGAATAGCTCTCTTTAGTGTAATTGTTGACACTGATGTAATAAACCTGTACTGAATTTTAAACCTACTGTATGTAGTTCTCCAGCTATTTACACTATGTGGATTTGAAATGATCTGACAGAGCCTTGGATTGTTTTTCCAGGTGGTCGAGGAGATACTGGAACATTACGATCATCTAAAAGTGAAGATTCTCTGTCATCAAATAATCTCGAGGGTAATATATTTAGTTCAGTTCTTCTCTCTATAATCTGTCTGATATTTAAAAATCTGTTGTATATCATTTAAATGAACATTGTTGCCTACTGTAGGTGGATCATCAGTGTATCAGACACGCAGACCTCGCTCTACTAGTGTTGCCTTGTCCACTTCCTTCAACGAAGAGCTGCTAAACAAGCGAGTCCACAAGGACTCTCAGTTAAGCTATAAAGATAGGAAAGACACAGCTTTGTCCACCACTTGTGTGCCTGCTCTCATATCGACGCCACACTCTGCTGATGCAAAGATTGTCAAGGCTTCTCTAGACATTGACCCAATTTCATTTCAGTGCAGTACAACACCAAGTGAAGCTTCTGTGTCTGAAGAAAGACGAAGAGGCAGCAGACGGAAGACTGGAGGCTGTTCCAGTGAATCAGGAACCTTGAAAAAAGTCACCCCTACAGGACCATCTGATGCAATCTCATCTGTTTCAGAGGATGCAAATTATAAGCACTTGATGTCAGCGAAATTTGCAACAGCTATTACAGCTAAAGAAGAACTGAAGTCCTCCTGGGCTGCTCCTGTGAGTCTCACCCAAAAACCTGAGGTTTCTTTAGAGCTTAAAACTCTGTCTGTTTCTCCCACGGAAGTAATATCACCCCCGGTCAAGTCTAGTGAGTCAGCATGGGGACAAGATTGTCAAAACAAGCCTTGCTCTTTACTCCAGACACAGGCTGAAAGCCTTGATGAAACTCATAGTGAGGAAACAAGACCAGTGAAACAAGCAGAATCAGGTTAGTCCAAGTTGCAAAAATTTAACATTTACAAAGAGTGAGATCATCCTCACTTTTTCCTACATGTTTGACAACCAAGGATAGTGACTGATGGCATGCTGTTGATCATTTGTTATCTGCAATTTGCTGTTTCTATAAAGTGTATTATTGCCTCATGCTTAATTTTTTCCCCCCATTTCTTAGGTGCTGTGACTTTTGACTGCACTCCAGGTCTGGTAAGATCAGTTTCTCTCATAACTTCCCAGCCTGCTGTAAAGAATGCTGCACGTATGCTGGCTCTGGCCTTGGCCGAATCGGCACAACAGGCCACCTGCCTGAGGAAACGAGGGAGTTCAGAACCACCAACTCCTGCTTCTCCAAGTCACCTGCAGGACCCACTGTCCATACTGCAGTGGCCTCCAAAACCTCTACAAGCCCAAACTTCATCTGCCAGTAGAGGACATTGCTGTGGCACCTGCAAAACATTTGAAAAACCTTCAAGTATCATCTCTGCTGGAAGTTACACTGATGCAGGCAGCCTGCAGAGCACATGTGCATGTCATGGCAGCGAGAGTGGTCTTAGCTACTCTGATGGAGGTGATGTTTCTGCTGAAAGTCATGAAACAAATTTGTCTCCCCAAGACCTACCTGCTGTTAAAAGTTTAGATACTGAGCAGGATGCTAAAATCCATGTGAAAGCTACAAAAGAAAATGTCCGCCATGTTGGTGTCGGTACAGAAGGCGATGGCCCTGACCACAGCTCTGAGACGGAGTCATACAAGAACCTGATGCCTTCTCCCTCACAGACGGAGACATCACTCCTTAACATTAACAGTCAGTCAGCCAGAGTTTCTCTTCTCAACAAGCAAGCTGCCAATGCTTCCAACTTCCATGTGATATTAGCTGAAGCTTCTATGCCGGCATCAGTGCATGATGTTCTTCCACAATCTCCAATTTCTCATCTGACTTCCACTCACCAGTGCAGCCCCAAAGATGAGATGTTGAGGCAATCAGGTCAAACATTCTGGCCAGGTCCTTTTGGACAGAACAGTTCCTTTCAATCTGATTACATGCATTACCAAGCTAAGATCTTCTCCAAGGACCACTACAGCACCCTGGCACCAAGGTCCCTTCACCAGTCCATTAAAAACAAGAGTCAACAAAGGAGTGAACACTCTCCAAGCTTCCTTTACAGACATGGTGGCCCAAGATACCCACCAATGGATGGAGCATCTGTGTATCCCACCATTCGTAGGGTGCGCTCCATGCATGCACCACCAGAGGACAAGTTTTTCTTCCAGCATCCAACTTACCAGAACAATACTTACCACAGACAGGTTCTCTCGGATATCCAGCAAGTAAGGCCTTATTTCGAGGACGGTAAAGTTCAATATAGATACAGGCCCTATTCAGGGGCCCAGTATAACAACCTGGATCAGTATCGAGTAAGCAGTCACGGATATGGCCACTCCTACACCCTCTTCAGGCGGCCTACCTATCCTAGTAGAATGATGAGCAGAGCTGAGAACTGTCACAACCCTGTCACCAACATGCCCTATAGCAGAGAAGCTAGTTTTATAAAACAAGGCACTGGTCATTTTCCAAGAACAAGAAATGTTGGTCTATATGAGGGTTTTGATGATGCTGAATTATCTGATCTACATTTCAGTCCATCTATTAGACAAGGACATATAGAGAAGAAGAGACTGCAAGATATTGTCCCCCAGGCACATCTTCAGAAAGAGAGTCAGAGGGGCCAAGAAACAATGCACACTAAGAGTAAATCTGATTCAGCCAAAGATCTGCTTATTTCTACTGAAGGGGCTGATGGTAAATACAGGGTTACCATGGTGTCCCATGACTCTCCTGAACACCTATTCTCTGATCCTAACATTCCCCTTCCCACCCAGACAGAGATACAGAGGAGTAGACACAGTACCAAACCTACCCAGATGCTAAAGCAAAGTCGGTCTATGCAGAACTACACACAGCACACGCTAGAGGCCTTGCCACAACCACGTAAGCTAACTCTGCATAAAGAATACAGCTGCCCTGACTTTAAACACACCGACACCTCTGAGCACAGCAGTGCCCGACTTCACAGCCAGGATAAGCTGATTAGTGTCCAAAGCAGCCATCCTAAAGAGGTATTTCAAAATGCTTGGGTTAAGGGACATTATTTGCAAAGATCAGCAAGGTCACAGAGCATGAAAAGTCATCGACAACCCAGACATGCTAAAATGATTCTGGAGCTCGATCATAAATTTTCATATCCTGTCCAGAGCAGGCCAAGGACTCGTAGCATGTTTGCACCATCTCGGAGCGATTACGTGGATGGTTACGTGTCTTTACGGCCCAAGGTTCATAGCATTTTCCCAAACTATGGCTGCATGCCCCCTCACAGTAACAGACTGTACTCTACATCAATGGGCACAGGACGCTTTCTTCACTCTGAAATTAGACCTGAGACAGAGGTATATGCTGAATGATAGCTATTTATGGATGTGTATGGAAACAATAGTATTATTTTATTGTTCAGAGTCTATTATGTAAAAAAAAGAAAAGCATTACATGTATTTTAATAATTTATGAAATTTTACATGATCATACCATACATACCAAATTAATAGGCGGCACGGTGCCACAGTGGGTAGTGCTGCTGCCTCACAGCAAAACGGTCCCATGTTTCGGGTGACCTGGGTCCTCCCCATGTCTGCATGGGTTTCCTGTGGGGGCTCCAGTTTCCTCCCACAGCCCAAAAACAAGTATGTTAGTCAAATTGGAGATACTAAATTCCCCTATTGACAAGTGTGAAATACTAACCTCTCTTGTCATTGAATGTAACCACTGTGTAAAAACAAAACTAAACTATTCCATATTAATACCATCAGTCATAGAGCTTCGAGAAACCACATTAACTTCAGGTCACCTAGCATTTTTACTAATTCTAAAGAAAATGTCTATAAATAATTTGTAATAGTTTGTCATTATAAGTAACTCTGAAGCTGTTAATGATTTCACTATGAAAGAAATCTTCTGAAATACATTTCAATGTAACATTTAAATGTATATTTGGTCTTACAAGGTATTAAATAACTGGTAAAACTGGTATTTGCTATTTGCTGTTAGCTGTCATATTTCTTTATATTTCATCATAACACTAAATGGCATATAAGGAAGAGTTTTCCAAATTCGAAATGTGTTTTTTTTTCCGCAACTCCAAAATCAATGATAAATGCTGTCAACACATGTCCTGGTTAGCAATTTATTGTTGTAATTTAAAAACAATTTATTGTCGTAGGCACGGAATTTACTATGATCCAAAATAGTGTTTATGTGCAGGGGAATAAGTTGCATGAATACTGGGTGTGTATTCAGAAGTGTAAATCCCATCACATGAAAGATTTCTGGAAGAATAAACTGAATTTGAATGTATGATGAATGCTAGTTAGATGAATTGAACTCCTCGGTAACGCTATCATAATGAATGGTAGTAATGCATTTATAATCCTTTAGTTAATAATGAACTATTAACTTAATGAACTATGATGAAATAATGGTTGGCGCAGTGGTGGTGCAGTGGATAGCGCTGTCGCCTCACCACAAGAAGCACCCGGGTTCGATTACCAGACTGGCCTGTGGTCCTACTTATGTGGAGTCTGCATGGGTTTCCCCCAAGAGCTCCAGTTTCCTCCCACATGCAGTCACGTGAATTAGAGATACTACATTGCCCTGGGTGTGTGTACTGTGTGTGTCTGTGTGTCTGCTCTGCGATGGTCTGGTGACATGTCCAGGGTGTTTCCTTGCCTTCTACCCAGTGAGTAGCCGAGCCATAGACATGCTCCCGCATTATAGACTTATGACTGTTTACTAATCCTTTCTAATGATTATTTCATTTACAAATATAAATAAATGTTTTGTTAATAATTCATTCATTATTACTAAAGGCATATAAATGTATTATTATTATACAGGGGTTAGACAATGAAACTGAAACACCTGTCATTTTAGACCACAATAATTTATTAGTATGGTGCAGGGCCT
>JAOVYV010000050.1:9873812-9889264 GCA_025674545.1 Hassar affinis
CCGCAAAAGGAGGCCCTACACCATACTAATAAATTATTGTGGTCTAAAATGACAGGTGTTTCAGTTTCATTGTCTAATCCCTGTAGATAACTATTTCCTTTGAAATATAACATGCAGCTGTTGTTAATATTGCTGCTATTTTCTTTATTTTTGCACCACAGATAATCGGTGCCAGCAGCTAGTATTACACCACAGAGGGACCCGAACAAACAGGCCATGATGAATATAGTGATAAGCAACCTGAAACTTTACAGGGTTGATCAGGGTGAATCTAACCAGGGTCAATCTAATCCCTCCCCCAATTCTAATATGGTGCAATTACACTTATTATATCTGCCCAAAAAGGAAACTCTGATTCACTTCCCCATTCAGTGTCAATGGCAGAAGCAAGCTGGAACAAAGAAATGCAAACCACAGTGTCATACTATAAACTTACAGGAAAAAAATGACATGGAATGAAAAATGATTTCTAATAGAACACTGTAGGATCAGTTTAGGATCAGTTAACTAAAGTACTAAACAAATACACTGACAAAGATGCTGCAGGTCCAGTCCAGATCTAACATAAGCATGATAAAGCTGACCCACGTTTGGACTATACGGGTACAATAATCATTAAATACATTTACGGATTTGGTTGGGAGTTCACGAATGATCTTTTTTTTGTACATTACTAGGCATTACTTAGCATTACTAAGTACTTTCTACTTATTAAGAATGATCTTAATGGTCAGTACAAGCCAGTTGTTGCAGATTATTAGTATGATTTTGCTTCACTGGATTTGACCTTACCTGGATTCTGTGGATTTATACATAACTTCTGCTGTAATCATAAACACTGTCCTGTGCTCATTCCAGGGCGTTTATACTCAATATGCTCATAATGAACATCATGAACACTCTGTACTGTTTTACTCTTTTATATCTGTATACTGTAATGATGTACATTGGAGTACCAGAAAAACTGGTACAGGAATCTATGCAAAATGCATAGCAAGGCCACCTATACACGTCATTGGCCATGTCCGCCAGTCTGTATATAAAGCAAAAGACATCTGTTTCAACTTCTAGAGCTGTTTCAACTATGTTAGTTTAATAGTTGGAGCTTGTGAGCTTCAAGGGTATAACCATGACTACAAGAATTCCGCTCAAAACCAAAAAATGACAAAAGCAGCGTGGCGAATGTGACCAGTGTCAGCTGGCAATAATTGTTTCATGTGATAGGCGTGCAGCACTGCCTCAAATAACATCGGAATTCAATGCTGGGGTCTCAATAAACATCAGCATGAGGACTGTGCAACGTTCCTGCCAAGATCCTGTAGGGGGCCTACCAGGTATTAACTGTTGTACCAGTTTTTCTGGTTCTTCGGTTAATTATCCCACTATCTGGTGTCACCCAGGTTCCTTTTTTGAGTCTGGTTCCTCTCAACGTTTCTGCTGCTTGTTGTCTCAGAGAGTTTTCCTTCCCACTGTCACATCTGACTTGCTAATTAGGGATCTACATACAGATTTCTGTAAAGCTGCTTTAAAAATCTATATTGTTAAAAGTGCTACACAAGCTGCAAGTTTAGTCTAAAACCCATCACAGTCTGCAACACACAGCTGATCCTTATTGTGGCTTCTTCCACAATAAATGTATAGACGCAACATTGTGCTGTATTGGGTGGCCATAACAGCTCTTTTGGTATATAGCTTTCAAAACCATTATCTTAAATTATTAATGATAGGCGTCACAGTTGCCTATGATAACGTTAAGAGTTGAAACAGCAGAGGGCGCCTTAGCACTGGAGGAACTGGATGCCTCCTAATGGACCCATTAGAGGTACTGTTCCTTCTTTACCTATGATATACATCTAGAACATTTAGATTTATTTTTTTTCATTGTATTTCCATTTTGCAGCAGGAAACAACAAAATCTATAGAGTGAATTGAACTAATGGATTAGAGGTACTCCGTTGCCTTTTATAGCCATGTGATATGGGAGAATCGTAAATATAAATCATTTTAAATTTTGAGTAAACACAGATCATATGATAATAACACTAGCTATAGGAACTGTTGGTTCTTTCTAACATTATAGGAAAAAAACACCCAGTGATTGTCACCTCCCTGGGCAGTTAGGAGAAGTAAAATAAAAAAGCTAATTACATAACTAACTGTTTCTGTAAACACTGGAGATCTGGCAGGAGTACTAAGCATCACCTGGATAGCTTCATGAGTGTGTGCACAGGCATGCTGTGTGCTTTCAGTGATGTAAGACGCAACATTTGCAATAAACGCTGCTGTCATTTTGCCATCTGTCCTTGGAACTTTCTCAGCGAGTTCTCGCCTGGTGACTGCTGGTTCTGAAAGAGAACAAATCCTGGTGCTTTTCCAGGGTTCGTAGAACTAGTTCTGTAGACTTCCTGGAGTGGCCTCCATGTAATGCTCATGAGAAGCAGATGCTCCTTGGTAGAAGCGTGACAGTGGGATACTGCTCTGCTTAGATAAGGGAACCCCTTGTGTCTTTCCTCTATGACAAATGAACAGTTTGTGCAGTCAGATGGTTGTCAGAAATAGTACACTACCAAATACATGGAACACTGACGACTCATCTTCATGAAGAACTGCAAGGTTAATATATTTTTTATACAGATAAATTGTTCATATGACCCTGGGTTCAATCCTGGGTTTGAGTCCTCTGGCTACAAACCCATACAAGGTCAGATTACTACTAGAGCACTGAGTTCTCTTTTAGCTGAAGCCATTGCTAGGAGATAAAAGGCATTTTTGGGCATAGCCATTTCAGTTTGACTTGAATAAGCTTGTAAAGAGGTGGCTTAAGGATGAAATCCCATTCTGAGCTCTTGTCTCTAACAGCACGGCTCTGACAATGGTACCAACTGCAAGTCAAAGCCCAGCTTTATATTGCATTAAAGCACGTGCTACTTTTTCATTATTATATTAACTGCTATTTGTGCTGTCTGTCACATAATGTAGTACTGCTAAGAATGTAATAATAATCAGATTTAACAAAAACTAAAACATAATTGTTGAAATGCTGACGTTTTCTGGACGCAGATGTTGATTTCCATCTATGGACTTTCAAGTTTTGGCACTTTGGAACACATTCCTTTCCATTTTTCCACAGCAGGAAATTCTACACACAATGTTGTATGTATTTCACAGTTGGCCACCAACTCACTGTCTCTCTGAGAGGTTGGTGAGGGAGCTGCTTATAGTTTATAGCTGCTGTGTGATAATAGGAGCTAATTTGTTTTGTGGACATTGCACATTATCATTAAATGTAACTCTAAAGGGATACATAATATGATGTAGTATTGTTTAATACATAATAAAATGGGTAGGCTGCTGGGAAGCAAAAGCAACAAAACACTTTGGGACATTCTGTTATAGGTAAATTGGCAGAGCTGCTTTCCATCCTGGGAGCTGCTGGCCTTTGTTGTGATCTCTCAATTTCCTTTGAGAACACCCTGATCACCTTGGTGTGCTTCTAGATGACCAGCTTTCTTTCGTGGCTTATGTTGCTAAGCTGACCCGGATTCTCCTTTACAATATACAGAGATTATTTCTCACAAGGGAGATTCTTGTTCAATATCTTGTCATCTCAAGACTTGACTACTGTAACTCCCTCCTGGCTGGCTTTCTTATACGTACCATCAGGGCCCTGCAACTGATCCACAATGCTGCAGCCCGACTTGTATTCAACCTTCCGAAGTTCAGCCATGTCACTTCCTTGCTGCACTCCCTTCACTGGCTTCCTGTAGCAACTTGCATCAGATATAAAACCCTGATGCTGGCCTACAAAGCCAAAGATGATCCAGCCCCTGCCTACCTGATGGTAATTGTCAAAGCCTGATGCGTACCCAGAGCCCTTCATGCCTCAAGTACGACTCGTCTTGACCCACCATCATCCAGGACACATGGGAGGCAAACATCCAGACTTTTCTCTGCCCTGGCACCAAGGTGTTGAAATGAGCACAAACTCAATGAATTCAACGTCTTGTTTTCCACTGGTTTTGTGTAGTTTAGGAGTACTTTTGGCTTACAGGACTGGTTTGCTTGTAATTTTATTAGGTGTTGTGTGGTTAATTTCTAGCAGTATCATCAATCAAAGTACCTTGAGTTCAGGTTTACCAGCTCTAGCTTTGGCTATTCCAAGTGAATGAATAAGCACTTTTCTGGATAAGAGCATCTGCTAAATACCATAAATATAAATGTAAATGATTAACTTTGGGGTGGGAACAAGCAAAACATATTCACACTAGACCACATCAAAACACCATGTCATTACCAGGTAACAAAACTGTTATTTTTTATTGAACACACCTGACTCTAATTTCACCTTCAATTTATCTTCTAATCCTAAAGATTCACATACCTTTGCCAATCATAGATATATGATATTGAATCTTTTTCCTCAAGAAATGAGTGACCAAGTCTAATACTTTTGTCTCATTTGTTTGATTTGGTTCTCTATATCTACTTTTAGGAATCTAGATGAAGTTTTGAAATATAGATACTTCATAAAAGGGTTCACAAACTTTCAAGCACTACTGTACAGTTATACAGTAGTATAAGTATTTGAGAAAAAATATGCAATCTTGGAATTACTTGATGTCTTTGGTCATTTTGCATTATCTCTAGCTGTAAAACAAATACTTGACAAAAACACTTTGCTAAACCCCAAATCTTGTAAATCATGGTAAAATAAATTATTGGAATATTATTGGAATATAAATGTTAATATACGATTTGACATTCTTCTTTAAAGAATTTTTTCGGCCTTCTCTGATGCATTTCGTGTAATCTATATTGAAATTGACCAGAAAGGCTTTGCTAAGAATCTAGGAGAATCTGTTCTTCTGAAGAATTTGTCACACTTGCTTTTTTTTACTGAGACACAAATATGTCGTTTTTTGTTGTGTTTGAAAAGTAGAATTTTTACTTTGACTGACTTAATAATGCAGAAGTCATAAAATAAACATCTGGTCCGATCCCACGGAAGAGCTGCTGTAGCACAAGTTGCTAAAAAAAAAGTTACTGCTGGCTAAGATTGAAAGGTGTCAGAACACACAGTGCATCACAGCTTGCTGTGCTTGGGGCTGCATAGCAGCAGACCGTTCAGAGTGTGCATACTGATCCCTGACCACCACTGAAAGTGCTTACGTTGGACACATGAGCATTAGAGCTGGACCATGGCGCAATGGAAGAAGATGACCTTGTCTGATGAACCACGTTTTCTTTTACATCATGTGGACAGCTGGGTGTGTGTGTTGCTTACCTGGGGAAAAGATGGCACCAGGGAGGAAGGCAAGCCGGTGAAGGCAGTGTGATGTTCTGGGCAATGTTCTGCTTTTAAATCTTGGGTCCTGGCTTTCATACGGATGTTACTGTGACACGCAAGACCTACCTAAACCGGTATTCCTTACTGACAGTGGCCTCTGTCAGCAGGATGATACACACTGTCACACCCTGTATAAAATGATTTAGGAATGGTTTGAGGAAAATGAGAAAGGATTCAGGGTGTTGAATTGGCCTCCAGATTTCCCCAGATCTCACTCTAATCAACCATCTGTGGGATGTGCTAGACAAACAATTCTGATCCATGGGGGGCCCACATCACAACTCACAGGATTTTAAGGATCTGCTGCAAACACTCTTGGTGCCAGATACCACAGCACACCTTCAGAGGTCTTGTGGAGTCCATGCCTCTACGAGTCAAAGCAGTTTTGGCAGCTACACAATATTAGGCAGGTGGTTTTACATAATGTTATGGCTAACTGCCATATTGAATTTCTTTATGCAGGCTTACTCTAACGGCAGTCAGACTACGGCAGTATCTAAGATGGGCTCATTTACTCATTCCCAAGAAATGTCTTCCTTCTTCAAAAATAAATACATAAAGTCGCATCACGCTCAACATGTTTCCAATTTGCTGCACTGTACTTTTGATGGTTTTGATGGAATTTCATGTTTTATCTTCGAAATTTGATAAAGCAATTAAAGAAAACATTACGCTTCAGTACTTGACCAGCTTGATTAAATTTGAAAGTGCATTTAATGGGGGTGTATGTGAAAAGACTGCTTTAATCTTCTACAAAGCAAAATCTCAAGTGGATTGATTTTTAAGAAATGTGTAGTTAAAAAACAATCCATACTAATAGACGTCAGTCTGGAGCCTGGATATGAGGGTGTGTATGTGTGTATGTGCCTGCACTCGTGTATGTCCGTGTACATATGCGCATCTGATATATCACTGTCATCTTCTGTTCGTCGTCATATGCATATCCGTGCCCAGGGTCTGTGCCATCGAACAACGTGGAACAACTGGAGTAGACACGCACATGATTATGCTGTTCTGCTGCTCCTGCTCTTTCTGTGCTCTCAGTGTGTTTGTGATATTGATTGGTGAAAAAGAAGGGGCAGAAAGGGAAGAAGGCTTTTGGTGTCACACACACTTGCCTTGGACATGCATCAAACTGAGCGAATGATCACTGTGGACAATATGCAATATAATCTTCTTTTCTTTTTCATGAGAAGAGGAGAAAGGGGAGAAAAGATGTACAGTGGCCACAGCTTGAACCATGGGCTTCATTTGTCCTTTGAATTGATGGTTTCTGATGGTATAGGTTTCATATCTTACCATTAAGATTTACCATCTTAATCAAAATCAAGGCTTCTCCACGGCTTTGCCTCAGGCTTCACATTTGTCCTTCATCATTAAATCATGACACAAAAACTTTCTGACCCTTCTAATACAAGATAAATAATCTAGTAAAAGGTTATACCTTCATGCACTAAAACATGACACAAATGTTAGAGCAGCATGGGCTAAAAAAGCCATTCTAATATACAAGACTAAATCTGGAGGCTTCGATATCAAACCCCTGCCATCTTAAGCTGTAATATTGACAACAAGTACATGGTAATACTCCTACACTGAAGAGCATTCCATAGTTATTCATATAGATAATAAAGCAATAGAAAAAGAATAATAATACAAACTGCATCAAGAGAAATCTCTGGAGTTTAAATATGCTGCAGTTCACATTCCTGGAGCTACAAATTATTCGGTTAAAAAGGAAACCAGAATATTATTGAGTCAGGGGTGAAGAATACGGTGCACTCATAAAATCTCTGAGCTGCTGTGAGTCAAATTAATGCTCTTGTGGCTGAATGAGCAGAAATCCACACAGCCACATTCCCAAATCTGAAAAGGCTTACCAGAACAGTGGAGGTTATTAGAGCAGCAAAGAACAGACCAAATCCATGTTAATACTTGGAACGGTCATATATGAGCATGATGGTCGGGTGTTTTGCTACCTTTCGCCATACAGTGTACTCTATAGGGTTAGCTCTGTGCTGTGATTTAATGTTCGGAGAGAGGTTTGCAATTTCAGATAGTAGTTAATGACTGAGACAGTCCCACTCATGTGTACAATAATTGTTTTGAGGCTATGCTGAGATAAGCTACCTTACTACGGTGTATGATGGCATGATGACTGTATGATGACTGTATGCTGATTGTATAATGATTTTATGATGATGACTGTATGAAGATTATATGATAATGATTGCATGATGATTGTATGATGTGATTGTATGATTGATGATTATATGGTGATGATTGTATGATGATTGCATGATGAATGATGATTGTATGATAATGATTGTATGATGATTGTATGATGATTGCATGATGATGATTACATGATTATTGTATGATGATGATTGTATGATGATTATGACTATGATGATTGCATGACGTGATTGCATGATGTGATTGTATGGTGTTGATTGCATGGTGATTGTGTGATGATTGTGTGATGATTGTATGATGATTGTGTGATTGATGATTGTGTGATGATGATTATGATGATTTTATGATGACTGTACGATGATTGTATGATGATTGCATGATGTGATTGTATGATGATGATTGCATGATGATGATTGCATGATGATTGTGTGATGATTGTATGATTGTATGAAGATTGCATGATGATTGTATGATGATTGTATGATTATGATTGTATGATGATTACATGATTTTGTAATGATTGTACGATGATTGTGTAATTATCACTACTACAGTCTTCAGACACATGGCACATTTCATAAAAGTATATATATAGATGGTACTGCAACTGACACATTATCATTCAGTTAATTCTTGCTCTTTCACTCATGTTATGCAGCGGTCATGTTGCACACTGCAATGCAGTACATGCAGTTTAATCTTCCATGTGAACCGGTGTCACTGAAAGTTTATGCTAATATTTAAGGACAAGTTTTAGAAACATTGAAGAAGATTCAATGCCAGATTGTAAAATATCACATCAGTGGAAAAAAACCCCTCAAAATATATTATGATTTCATTAGTGAAATGCCAAAAAAAGCCACTCAGAAAAACAAAGCCTTAACTGCATTGCTGTGCTGACTGATCACTTAAGATGGTGATCTGACTGATCATAAACAAACAGCAGAGCATTGCTTAATTTGTGGCTTCTTTTATTTAAAGACTTAAACACTAAACATAATTCACTCCAATTCATTCCATTAGACTTTTTTTTACTGTGTAGGAAATGTGCCACACTAAAAAGCACATTTACTTTCCAGCATCAGCCTTGAGCTGAACCCCAGGGTCTAGTTGTGTGAAGGGCTTGACTTGGCAGAATAATCCAGTGATGGTAGATGTTAGACTTTCTTAGTAATGATATTACACTGGTGGCCATGGTGAGATCACTTTTCTTTTCCTTTTCCTTTTATAGATATTTTCACGTCTTCCTGAAGCATAAAAATCAGTACATCTGAAGATTTCTCTTCTCTAGATCCAACACCATATCTTATAAATTGATAGCCCTCTGGCAAACTGGATTTATCTTTTGAAATTCATATAAAAATGTTTGCCCTGTGAAACATGACTTATTTACTTAGTTACTTGATGATTGATGATGATGATGATGGTTCATGACTCACTTCCACTTGTTTATATTCCATTCTGTTTTTTGCAGCTTTGAAGAATAAGGTGAATTATAAGACCATTGTGTTGACACCCAATTCACCTCCACCCAATTTAGTCTTCTAGTCTTAGCCATTTCTGATCCACCAGTCAGCTCTCCCCTATGACAAAACAGCTATCAACCAGGCAGAGTAAGCACTAACACATGCTTTCTCCATGACACATGAAACCAGCCAACCACATCTTTTTAACCTGGATCACAGGGCAGAATAATACACTTAGAGGAAATTGTAATCTGACCCTTCCACATATATGACCTCACAGACACACACATTTGTGTAGTTTCTCTATGATTGACAGGGAAGTCAGAGTATGCCATCCCTTCCCTACCCATAAAACATGGCCAGTTTTGTTCTCTTGCCTCTCAGCCACTGCTGGCTGTGGCATTATCAGGATTCGAATTCGCAATCTTAGGATGACAGGCTGAATGCTTTTGTTGTGCCACTGGGAGCTTTGTTTGTTTTTTGAAATTGAAATTGTAGCCCACTTCCATGGTATTTTCTCAGTTCTGTGTATTTGTGTTTCTTGTGGTTATATTTCCTTGTTTATATTCTTCTCCTGTTGCATATTGATTTCCCAGAGCCTGCCGGTGTCTTGACCCCTGCTATGGACTATGCCTACAATTATTTTAACAGACTTTGCTATCTGAAGCCTCAGTATATACAGGGTAAGGGTAAAAACACCTTATGTGGACAAACTGAGGTCTGAAGCCTCACCCTGTCTCTCTGCATGCCCCTGTCTTCCTTTGATTTTTACTTTGCTGGTTTCAGCATCTAGTGCTAAGATTTATATTTTCACCACAGCTTACTTTAAATATCGGTTGCCAGCTAATCTTGCAGATAGATAGAGTCACTTTCTCATCCTCATTTGAGAAATGTGGGGATCATCTATATTTTTTTGCAGGGGAAAGTAACCAGGATCTGTGAAAACAGACTCCCACATAGTGAGCATGACTGGATGCAGTGGGAGCTTGGAGTGGGAGTTCTGTTGCCCGTGGCCTCTGATGACCCACCTACCTGATATTTTCCATCTGCCTGTAAAGTCACTGTGAATGCAGGGAATTGGAAAACAGATTTGATTCAATGCCAACTGATAACAAAATAAGCATTATTATTTTTTTGTAATTGAAAATCGAGGCAAGAGGCCTTGAGAATAAAAAAGAAGGAAAAGAAAACATTCAATAGCGAATCAGGCTACATTAAAAGCCTCTCAGCCTCACAAATCAGATAAAAGGTCAATAATAATACTTGTGCAGCAAGTCTTACAAATATAATCCTGAGTGGATTTACCATGGCTGATGTAAACTGTTAAACCTTTACTTGAGGTCTTGGGTGGAGGATGGTAAATATTCAGGCAGCAGTCTGTTTGTGAATGGAAGAAAACAAATCTGCAATCTGCAACAAATCTGCAATTATTGTGGTCTAAAATGACAGGTGTTTCAGTTTCATTGTCTAACCCCTGTATATGTTTAATAAAAAGAATGTGGTGCACAAGCTTTAATATTTGGGGGGTTTGCTGGAACCAAAACAGGTTCCAAAATATATAGACAAATACTAGGCAATACTTGGTTAAATGTTCCTTAGCAAGTTGGACCTTCACAAGCAGCCATCAACAAGCTTCTGGCAGAATTCTGGTTGGATATTTAACCAGAAATATTTGCCAGAATAGGTAGAGTTCAGTAAAAAATTTTTTTTTTTTTGGCATGGACCCAAATTTTAAACACAGTCCAAATATTTTCTATAGGAATGAAGTCAGGACTTTGTGAAGGCCATTCCAAAAGCTTAATGTTAGCCTGCTTTATCCATTCCACAACCAGCTTTGATGTGTGTTTGGGGTCATTGTTCTGTTGTAACACCCAGTTATTTTGACTGATGGTTTGTATTTATGCTGAAGAATTCTGAGGTCTTCGTTCTTCATTATTCCATACACTTTGTGAAAGGTACCAGTTCCACTAGAAGCAAAGGCATGATGCTACCACCACCAGTTGGTACAGTGTACTTAGGGTTGAGAGTCACCTTTACTTTTCCAAACATCCCTCTGGTCATTGTGGCCATAAAACCTTTCTCCAGAAGGTCATATGGTCAGTTGGAAACAGTACTCAAGCTTGAAATGTTGATTTTTGAGCTGGGGCTTCTTTCTTGGATGGCAGCCTCTCTATCCATGGCAATGTAAAGCTCGCCTGGCTGAACACAATGATACTGTGATTTCAGATGCTTCGAGATTGTGGCAGGCCTGTGTCTTGGTGGTTTCTGGGTTGTTCCTGACTATCTAAACCAATTTCCTCTAAGCTGAGGGTGACAGTTTGGGTGTTCTTCCAGACCTTGGCAAAGTGGCTACACCTCCCAAAAACCTACAAACAGTTGTTTAAACTGATAATCTTGGAAACTGCAGTTGTATAGAAATGGCTCCAAGAGACATTCCTGACTTGTGCTATCACACATTTTTCCTTCGTCTCTGATTATACATTTGAAATAGTGCCTCTTGCTACTGCATGCTGATGATTTGATTAAGGAAGAGAACCAATGCAGATATTCAATTTTACTCAGTAAAACAGCTAGCTGAATTCATACAGACAACCTCAATAATATCACTCACACCCTGAATACAAAAAGACAATTTATGTTAAGCACTGAACTTTACCTATATTGTTTTTAGATTGTACATACTGTAATGATTCGAAGTGGGGGAAATACATAACTTTGCATGCCATGCTGTATTGCCTTTCCTTTTTGTCTGATTTAATGCAATAGATGTCCATTCCACAGAAGCAACTGGAAAGTTATTAGAGCTCCATTCCAAAGGCAGCTTCTAGAGGGAGCCTCTGGAGGCATGCATCAGCACCAGGGTCCTGTGGGACCCAGTGAATATTTTGCACTGTTGAGGAGCACCATGTGGGTGAGAGTGTGTGGTCAGATACAGTATAAGGGTAGTGAAACAAAGAAAGGCAGCATTCATTAACATGGGAGTGTATTGGATACATCAGGTTGCTCCCTCAGAGTTGGATGACTCATTTACTGGATTTTTTTATCTTCAGAAACTGCTTTATTATACTGTTAATGATGTCTGTGGTTTTAAATGACTAATTCATGTATATATTGGGAAATTATACCTGCTCACTTCCTAACATTGCAGATGCTGCAGATTCTGGAATAATATAGGAATAATATGCTGTCTATAGTTAGATGTGAAATAGTTGAAAACATATGAAGAAAGTTGTCCATAAATATTAGTTATCAAAGAAATGGTCAGTTCATTTACATTTACTTCAGAGTAACAGTCATATATGGTGAAACTCCAGTCTGGTGAACAATTTGGCCAAAACAAGGCACCTCAGTCTAGGCAGGCAGCACAGTGGTGGGTAGCACTGTTGCCTCACAACAAGAAGGTCCTGGGTTTAATCCCCTGGTGGGAGCGGTCTGGGTCCATGTGTCTGTGTGGGTTTACTCCGGGTGCTCTGGGTTAAAGCCAGAGTTTCCTCCCACAGTCCAAAGACATGCAAGTTAGGGGAATTGGACATACAAAAAAATTGTCCTATAATCCTGGTGTGAGTGTGTGAATGGCTGTGTGTTTGCCGCCCAGTGGTGGATGGTGCTCTGTCCTGGGTGTTGTCCTCTCTCCCTTCCCTGCACCCTATTCAGTCCCCCAGGGATCTGTGGTCTCTGGTTGAGAGTACGCTGTGCACAATTGGCTGCCACTTCTCACCGGTGTGTGATTGATGTTAAGTTGTATGTTGACTCTAAAGTGTCCTTGGGTTTGAGAAAGGCGCCATATAAATGTAATGTTCATTCAGTCATTGACAGCTTACCAGACAAGATTAATATCTCCTGATTGGGAAAGTACTTATTCAGGAGTGAGTAACTGCCTATACAGTTTGCACTGAATAGAGAATCTTATGATGTATGATGATTGTTTATACGATTTTCACTTCTCAGCTGATTTTGTAATGAAATTCTTTATTGGACTATTTTTACTTTGGGTCAAAAATAAAACACTGTTGATCTAACTACTGATACTGGCACCTGTAGGAATTAGCCCTTGTTTTATGGCTCCTGAAAGAACTTTACAATTACTTAAGGTTTTTATTAAAACTGGTAACAAAACTACCAAATCATATAAAAAATGGGGAACCAGCCCTTTTTCCAGTTTATTTTTTTTTAATGTTGTTACTGTTAGTAGTATGAATTTCTGTTGATGCTTTCTAGCCTAGCATTGACTTGCCCTGCTTAAGTCTAGCCCTTTAGATAGATTGAACTTTATTGTCATTGCTCAGTACTAGTACAAAATGCATTTAGCATCTACCAGAACTGCAAATTTGCAGTTTTGGTGCAAAAACAAGGAATGTTGGTGAACTTGAATGTTGGTAGATTATAAACATAGCACAAAAAATAAGACAATTTGTGTTTGGTAGATTATTTATTTGTTATAACAATGCTTCTTGGCAATAAATCTTATACCTTTGGAAAGCCTGTTCATTTCCCTTTTAAATAATACCACATTTGTAAGGAACATGCATTTGTGGGATGAGCAGTAGAGCTGAGAATGTGAAAAAAATTTCTGCCATTGCCAAACAGCTTATTCTGCCATTGACTCATTTGGTGTTTGGTGGACTGGATGATTGAAGTTTTAATAAACAAGACATATTGGCAGTTTAACAATTTATTCATTTTTGACAGGAGCCTCAGTAGCGTGTGGAAGAACCATACACAGCCACAACAGCCTGGCACCTCCTCCTCATGCTGGTCAACAGCCTGGTCACACACTTCTGTGGGATGTCATCCCATTCTTCAACCAGCATTTGTCGCAAGTCAGCCAACGTGGTTGTGTTGGTCACTCTGGCATGAACAGCACACCCAGAGAGGATTTAGCAAATGTTTCATGGGTGCAACCCACATACAAATTCATGTTCCTTACAAATGTGACACCAAAGGAAGATTAACAGGTTTTCCAATGGTATAAGATTGCCAAACACAAATTTCCTTACAACTATGTTTATAATAAAGTAGAATGATTACAGTATATCTATATACTGTACATAGATTTTAATTAAGTCTATATACATATAGACATATGTAAATAAATGTAGCTAGAGTGTATCATGTACAGTAATACTGCTACTAATAAGATCTATAGATCTATATCTAACTATATACAGTATCTGTACAAGTACAAGGAGATTGTGTTATTTTGCTAGTTCTCTTCCCTTCACTGTTGTAGTTTTATTTGTTAGTGTTTCTTTAAAATCTGCATTGCATCTGTATCCCACCTCAGATGTGTTACAGTTTCTCAGGGGGTTAAAATTTTACCAGGAATCTAATAATAACACAGCTGCCTGATAGTGCAGTTGCACATACAATCTCAAATCACTGAGACTTTTCATTTAGGAGTAGTTATACTTAAAAGAAATTAAGTAGCAGTTCTCAGTATTGTGTTTGATCCAGCACAGGACAGATCTGCCTGCATTCCTTGAGCGCCAGGGTGTTTGTTCCATCCCAGCGTGGCCGGTATCCAAATATCTGGAGCCTCAGAGTTGCTGCAGCCATCAATCTCGGTGAGACATTCAGGGCTAAAAAATGTTCTGTTTTTCTGTACCTCCAGTGTCCTCGCAAGGAGACCGTGTATAAGAAATGAGATCGTCAAAGCTACAATCATTGTGCACTCAGCTATAGAGGGGCAATGTGAAACCGCAACGGCCGTGTAGAAGTTGACTGCAGCTCTGTCTCCGATATCATTTCAAGGACTGACTTAAGAATCAGAAAATTTACCATTTCCAGAGTCTGCCATGTGAAACAAAATGCCTGGAGAAAGAGTGGAGTGGAGTATGGCAAATGTGCTTGCTTTTAGTGATCTTGAGGTAACACAAGTCAGATACGATTAAGCGATCTTAATTCCCAGGGTGCCAGAACTACTCCAGCTTATGTTAAATCATCATTGCTTTTGTCAGTGATGTTGGAAATGCATCTCAAGGTTCTTATTTCCTTGGTCAACCTTTGGTATTTATTTTTTTGTCTACAACAAATCATATTTGGCATTTGCGTACTTAATACTGAATTCTGCCAGATTTATTTATTTATTTTATATAAATAAAGTGGCGGATCTGTCACATAATCAACAGGAGGTATGCAAACTCAGGTATATGAGATATATTTCTCCACATCCAACCAAAAAGATAGATAGATAGATAGATAGATAGATAGATAGATAGATAGATAAAAACAAACAAATAACAATCCACATCCACAATCTCTAGCATAAAAAGGGGTGTGTCTATTAAACAATCGACAGGAAGGATGTAAACTCAGGTATGTGAGGAATGTTTCTCCACATCCAACAAAATAGATAGATAGATACAGGTGTTAGACAATGAAACTGAAACACCTGTCATTTTAGTGTGGGAGGTTTCATGGGTAAATTGGACCAGCCTGGTGGC
>JAOVYV010000050.1:9934894-9948910 GCA_025674545.1 Hassar affinis
GCAATGTGCAATTAATGAAGATTGGCCACCAGGCTGGTCCAATTTAGTCATGAAACCTCCCACACTAAAATGACAGGAGTTTCAGTTTTATTGTCTAACCCCTGTATGTGTGTGTGTATATACTGTATATATAAAAGCCATTCCATTTCACACTTAACTCAGCAGCTCCATAGATCCAATGTCAAACCTTTCAGGCACCTAAAGGTCAAAACAACTTCTCTGTGTAAGGCATGCTGCTCTATAGCCAAGCAAATCAAGAAGCAGTTGTAAGCTAGGGAATCGTAAGCTGTCTACTCTTGATAATTATTGGTTATTGGTTTGTGCGTCTGTCAACTGAAATTTTTTTTAGGGTTTTTCCTTGTATTTCAAAAGGGTACTAAATTGTATTAAACATAAAATTTAACATAAAATCATTATAAATGAAATACATTAAATATCTGTTAATTAACAGCTTTTAGATGACACTTTTAACAAAACTAACTGGAAAAACACCATGTTCTTTATTGAGAAATGTAGCAGCATTTTCTGTAATTAAGAGTGAACCTACATATAAAGAAATAAAATGCTTTTATTTTGACAGCTTATTAATATATTTAAAGAAAATAAATTAAATTTGACAGATTTTTTTCCCAACAGTTCTGACAGTTAGTGTAATTGACACTTGTGCTTTTGTAATGTAAAATATTTTGTATCTTGGATTTATGGTCATTTTTATAACAGCAACAATCACTAAGCCCTGGGCTTAAGGTTAAGGACCCACCTCGTGAGCAGAACATCGCAGGTTCGAGCTCCAGAAAATGACAAGACGTAACTGACATGGCATTGAGCAATGTACCTCACCCCCAACTGGCTCCAATGGTTTCCTTTTACTTAAGATTTTTTATTTTATTTTATTTTAGATTTAACAAGTACCAAATATAATTTCTGGTGCCCATGCTGCCAGAAAATTACCTTTATTAAAATTTTAATTTATTTATTTTTTTTACAGTGTTTGGTAAAGATAAATGTTTTTCTTACAGACATTTTCTGCTACCAGACTAATTATTTTTTTTATAATTAGATAAACTTATACAATCTTTTATAATATTTATAATTTTTTTACACTTACACTTACTTACACTGTTATAGTGTTTGGTAAAGATGATTACTGTTTTTTCCACACATTTTTATGACACCCCTGATACCAGAAAATGAGCCTTTTTACACATAGTTTAGTGAATAGACTCCGGTCCGGTCCATAGTATCACAGTATTCATGACATCTTTATAAAAACAGATCAGGGAGACATTTTAATCGTTCATGATATAAAGCCATCACATGGACATGATATCAATACACCCACCTGCATGTTTATGGACAGCGGCTAGAAACCGGAGACCTCAAACGAAACCCACACTTATATCATGAACTAACATCACCATGAATTAAACAAGCTTTATGTTTCCCTATAATACAGAGAATCACAGGTACCGTATTACACTACCTGTGGGCTACGACACTCACCAAAAAGAAAACTATCAGTTACTGTTTTCTGGAAGTAAGCAGCTGAAGCTCCACAAATCAGAAAGCCCTTTAAGAGAACTGTACCAGAGAATTTTTCTTCTGTCACTTCTAACACATTTAAACTTAGAAGAAGACAAAGGGACAGTGAAAAATGGAGTGAAAATAATTGTGTATCCATGTTGGAAAACAAAGAAAAGACATCAAGAGAGATCAATGATGCTATTCCCTGTGAGATGACTGGGTACAAGTGTGTTACTTAATTTTGAGCAAATGTCCCTGTCATGTAAGAGGAAAAAGAACAACTCTCACAAGCCACAGAAGAACACACAGGCTCTAGGATTCCCATTTTGTGTCTGTTAGGTCTCGTACAGGTCTGTGCTTTGAGGCTCTGTATTTGTTTTGTTAAACTGATGTAAAAAACATTAACTTCCTCCATTGGTATTGGTTAAAATAGAATACATTTGGAAACTACCTCACCTAAAACACCTTTCTACTTCCTGCTGATCACCGTGCCCTCTCTTCTTTTCTAATAATACAGCAGAGTGATGCAGCAGCCCTTTTGTCTGTTTGTCTGTCCAGCTCAGTCACCTCTTCTGTACATCTGTACACTCTGCTCAAACATATCAGGTCCTGAACCTTTCACAGTCATGCTAATATCACCGTCTAAGCTATTGTGCGCATTATCACATATTGATCGTATTGATCGCTGACTAGCCGAGTTGGATCTCTGCTGTAACTCAGGGCCCTGAACTCGGGACCCTTCAGTACAACGTCTCCACTACTTTTATGGTGGATTTCTCATTAATATGAAATAATATGACACCACTGACAAAACAGGAAATGAGGAAAAAAATAGACGAATAAATAAATAAATGAAGGAATAAATAATGCTATTTTTATTATTATTATTATTATAAGCAACATTTTATCACTATGACTTATTCCTTTTTTTCTCCTGTTAAAAACTGCGACAGCCACTGCCAAATTCTCACAAGAATATCAAAAATACAGAACCAGTTAACAAATCAGTACCAGAATCACTAAACACATTTCACTAGAAACATTTTTGCGTTTATTTTCTACTTCTTCTTCTTCTTCTTCTTATTATTATTATTACCCCTTATGTGTGGCATTATTCCTTTTTTTCCTCCTGGTAAAAACTGCACTAGCACACCACTGCCAAATTCTCAAAGGATAGCAGAAATATCAGAAATACACAACCAGTCCAGAATCCTTACACACATCACAAACATTTCAATATAAACATTTATATTTGGTTATATTTATTTCTGGGTGGAATTTTCCTTCCATTTTCCTTTACACTCATATTTTCCCAATTATCTGTCTAATATTAATATAAATGAATGTGCTGTACATGACAAACCCAGACTTTATTAAACCTCATGTCTAATAAATGTGACATGTGGGACAGGGTAGTTTATTACTCTCTACTCCTGTAAGAGGAATTATAAAAGAATTCCTTCTGGCTTGTAAAGAAAAAAAAAACTCACTGCATGTAAACCGTCGAACAAAATCTTTTTTCTCAACTCAATTTACCTTCCTTGGCAAGTAAACCTAAACATGAGAACTAATGTTGTTACTAGAGTTAATAGTGATTAAACAAAAATACAGGATGGGAATAATGTTTATGCTTTGCTTCATATACGGACTGAAGCATATAAACGTACCATAAACATAGAGGATGTAGTCATCGTAAGCTTCTCCCACTAAGTTGGACGCGACGCAGCGGTAAGTCCCGTTGTAGGACTTGTTGAGGTTTTCGATGAGGAGATCAGAGCCTGTAATCACGGCGTGGGAGGGAACATCATCATCTACTTTGAACCAGTTAATTTGATGAGGCCTGTGAAAACAGCAGAATGGCAATTTAGAGATCTCTGTGTCAACATCCCTGCTGAGAGAGGGGATAACGAGAAGGGCTCGTTCAACTTTTGGTCTCACCGCCTGAACATGTGTGCGTTCGACTTACACAAACACGCATTCACAAGAATACCAAAATAGTCACTGCAAAATAATATCAGTGAGATACAGCATTTTACAGGGACATCTGTAATTCTGTTTGATATATTATCTCTATGTGTTTCCTGACCTGGTCCTTGGGGACACCATGTGCTCCATATATATCTTTTTTTTTTGTCTCTCACAGCTTCCAACACACCTGCACCAGTGCTCCTGATTGCTCGGTTGAGGTGCGTTGGGAGTTGCGTGGACTGCTGTCTCTGAGGACCGGCTTACAGAAACACCATGATACATCAACACAATTTTCACATGAAAGGTTCCAGTTTAATCATCACTACATTTAACACCCAAATAAGAAAAGAAAAAAGAAGTACTACATAACAAAAAAAATACCCAAAATACAATTTTGCATGTCTGAAATAATCCCATATTATGAAAGATTGAACTGTTTTAGGACTTACTGAGGTTTGCCTTTTGCCATGCAGGTCAGCTCAAGGTTTTCCCCTTCTCTTGTCAGGCCATCTGGGAACTCCACAACGATCTTTACCTCTGGTTTATCTAAATATAAAGTAAACGTTGAAATTTAGCAATTTAATGTCAAACATAGGAAAGCTTCCAGGACAGTATCCTGGGATGACCACAGGACAGTCTTTATAATGACAGCAGCAAGTCTTGGGTATAAATCTACATAATCCAGGTGTGACCTCCTAAATGGTTGATTTAGGTGCAGTCTTACAAGCTGCAATATCCTTGCCTGTGAAGCCCTTTTGATACAAAGCAATGATGATTATGTTTCCTTGGAGGTAACCATGGTTAACAGAAGAAGACAATGATTTCATGCACCAACCCCCTTCTAATTCATTTCTTCTAATTCAGCTCTTCTAATTCAATCAGCATGACAGAGTGATATCAGCTGCCTTGTCCTGCTTAACACTTTCTCCTGAGCTGACAGGAAAATCTCTGAAATGATATTAGCAGGTTAGCATTTTGCGGCAGGGCTGAAATGCAGTGGAAATGAGATTTTTGTGATTAAGTTCATTTTCATGGCAAGTAATGCCTTTGCAATTAATTGCAATTAATCTCTCTCTCTTCATAACAATCTAGAATTAAGGCAAATTGGCACCATAAAATCTGAAGCAGCAAACTGGTGAGGACCCAAATTTGTGTCAGTCTCAAAACGTTTGGCCACAATTGTAGTAGAGATCCAGCATACCTGTTCCAGTGCTTTATATACAGTATGCCTGTTGCATAAAACCTAGACCTTGGCATTGCATATGATTTTTATCACAGATCTTTTTCCCTTGGATAAAAGTTTACACAAGCATAGGGCACTGACCTGTATTCAAACTGTCTGTTTATTGGTAGTGTACTGTAAAAATGTTTTTCTTCTTCTTTCCAACTTATCTGTGTTTGTCAAAATGTCAAGCTTTTTACAGTCAGACTGATTCTTTTCTTCACAAAGGTCAGCTAGTGCAGTCAGCCTTCTGAATAAATTAATATTCTACAAAGATTACAGAAGGTTAGGTCAGCCTTTCCGGGACTTTCCACAGCCGGTAATAACGCACACTGATCACCCTCAATTACCGTGCTATTTAGAGACTAGCTTTATCAAACTGAGGCATAACAAGACAAAGCCTATTTTAATTAAAGCAAATCCCATGGCTCTGCTAAGGTTAATAACTTATAACAACAAAAAAATGTTCCTTGTACTAAACGGTATTTTTAATTAATTAATTAATTAATTAACCCAATTTTCTGTAACATTTTAGATTTCAGGATGTTCATTTTTCCCTGATAGGTGTGCATCTAAGTAGTGATTACAGCACATTTAGTCCTTTTGCATTCTGACCTTATACTGTAGGCGTATCTGCTTTTCTTTATTAACTCCTGCAGGTTAATTCATTTTTAGTAAACCAATCACTGTGCATCACTCTAATTGTGTTATTAACACAAAAATATGCACTGAAGTACCAGAAAAACTAGTATATTAGTTAATAATTGGTAGGTTCCCCTTGGGATCTTGGAGCACATCCAGTCCTAACACTAATATTTGTTGAGGCCCTACTGAATTCTGATGTCTATCACATGAAACGATTCTTGCCAGCTGATGCTGGTAACATTCATCCAGTCCTTCTAGAGCCATGCTGCTGTTGTACAATTGAAGTGTTGCCAGAATTCTTGTAGTCACGGTACACCAATTCTATGTGAAAAATTCAAAGTTTTTAGCTCCAACTATCAAACTGCATTGAAAATCGCCATTCTCACAGCGGAAACAGTTCTAGAATTTTCCAAAGATGTCTATCGCTTTATATACACACTGGTGGACACAACCAATGCCATACCAATGCATAGGTGGCATTGCTATGTAATTTGCATAGGCTAGAGTACCAGTTTTCTGGTACTTCAGTGTAAAATGACTGCTTTTTTTGTGTAGATAGCTCTATTTTATTTTACAGCACAAACTCCAAGTCATAACACAGCTGCACATTTACTGTACATGGACACATGTACATGGATCTTGTAGAGCTTTGAGGCTTTTTCCTATTAATGTTTTATGTGTGAATTCTCAAATAATGAATCCTGTTCACACTTTGAGTCATTAAGTATCAAAAATAGAAGCTATTAAGGAGAAACAAGTAACACGTATAAACTGAGGTAAATATAAAATCAAGCATAAGCTACCACTTCAACACCTTTCTGCCATTACTGTGACATGATTAAAAGATAAAGCAAAGATAAGAACTCATTATCTCTTCATGAGTTCATGAATTTAGCATTCAGCAGCTCATGAAAAAGAAGTGCATCTGCATGAGAACAAAAACAGAACAGAACAGAACAGATCCTGCTCTGTTGCATCCTTGAGCAATGACTCACACTGCACTTCCAGGTATTTCTGGGCTTGGAAGTCCTTCACAGCTGGATGGTCAATGATGCAGATGACGGCCACTCCATCGTCCTCCTTGGAGACGGTGAGCCTTAGTCGGCTAGTAACGGTGAACATCCTGTCATACGTCTCCTCCACTGTTTCCTCACCTGGGAGCAAAACACAAGAGTGACAAGGCAGCCATAATGAGAACTCTCGCTCTCTCTTTCCCCCTCTCTCTCTATCTATCTGTTCCATTCTCGTTTTCTCTGAATGGCTCCTAATAACTCCCAGTCCCAGATGAAGGCCTTTGAGAAATGATCCATCACCTCCAGACAAATCTTACATTCATTTAAAGTGGCAGACACATTTCCTTGCTGTCATGCTCAGTATACTGACTGTGACATCCGAGCCATGGCTACATCGCATTATCACATACGATTTCTTTTTACCTACGTCCTATATGTACTTTTAATTAGCTGTTGTTCGATGAAATTCGCATTGACTAAATTACATTTAGATTCATCTACATCCAAAAAAAATGCTGTCATTAAGCCAAACAGAAGAGAGCCTCCAGGACAGTTGGAGCACATCAAGTCACATGCTGGTGAGGCTGATTCCTTTCTATGACAATCTGGAAGCTCCAAGGGCACAGAACTAATTGCAGTGCTGATAATGATAGTTTACTTGGAAGTAATGAAGTGGGGAAATAATTATAGCTCAGCACTGACCTACAATGCTCTTTTCCTTGAGACACGCTATGTATAACAAACTGATTTAAGAACAATTTTGTAAGCGCATGCAGACAGACTGTACATGACTGTATATTATAGCAGGATGTGCAGTACAGCAGGATGATATTGCTTCCATACAACAAATGTATTAACAAGAAACAAATACTAATATTAGTCACTGACATTTCAGACACAACATGGCCAAATATTTCCGCTCCATAAACAGAAACTGTTTCCAAAAAAGCCACAGTAGGGCAGAGTGCTGTGTGTTGCCATGTCAACACACAGACTGACTGACAGCCTGTAGTAAGAGATGTTATGACATGGTAGTCGTACGTGGTTTCGATGTAATGATCTGTTGCTAGAATTGGACATTTTTGTAGAAAATACAGACAAGGGAATGATACAAACGGTCAAAGGCATTACTGCTGTTACTAAATACTAAATATCAGCACTCCTGGAATGCTGCTTGTCCAATCAAATTAGTGGACCAGAACTAACCTTAACGTAATACCTTAACGTTCCCATAGTAACGTCTTACACAGGACTTGCATGGCATTCTCAATATGGAGACGGCTTCTATGAGGAGAGGTTTATTTAACGTTTTTGGATCTAGACTTGACTGTCAGAGGTAAAGAAGGTATCAATAGGTTTTTCTGCTTGGCAGTTTCTCTGTAACATTACAAGCTGCATTTTATTGTCTTATTAGCATCAATAAAGTGATATATAGCCGCTATAACATACACCGATCAGCCATAACATTAAAACCAATATTGTGCCAACAGAATTTCTCTGACCTGTCGAGCCACAGACTCCAAAAGCCCTCTGAAGGTGTGCTGTGGTATCTGGCACCAAGACATTAGCAGGACATCCTTTAAGACCTGTAAGTTGTGAGCTAGGGCCTCCATGAACCTAACTTATTTGTCCAGCATATCCCACTGATGCTCAGTTGGATTGAGATCTGTGGAATTTGGATTTAAGGTTAACACCTTGAATCCTTTGTCATGTTCCTCAAACCATTCCTAAACAATTTTTCAGCAGTGCTTCAGGGTGCATCTTCCTGCTGAGTCCGCTGTCTTTATACTGTTTCCATGAAGAAGTGTACTTGGTCTGCAAAAATGTTTAGGTAGGTGTTGCATGTCAAAGTAACATCCAGATGAATGCCAGGTTTCCCAGCAAAACATTGCCCAGAGCATCACACTGTCTCCACTGGCTTGCTTTGTTCCCATAGTGCATCCTGGTGCCATCTCTTCCCCAAATAAGCAACACACACACACACACACACACACACACAGCCATCCATATGATGTAAAAGAAAATGTAAATCATGAGACCAGGTTGCCTTCTTCAATAGCTCCATGGTCCAGTTCTGATGCTCATGTAACTATTGTAGGTGCTTTTGGTGGTGCACTGGAGCCAGCAGGGGTTAACACTCTGAATGGTCTACAGCTACACTGACCCATACGCTGAGATACACTGTATGGTCTGACACCGCTCCATCATAACCAGCATTACCTTTTCCAGCAATTTGTGTTACAGTAGCTCTTTTGTTGGATCAGATCAGATAGTTTAGCCTGTGCATCAATGATCCTTGGGCACCCATGACCTTATCACCAGCTCTCTGATTGTCCACTTTTCCTGCTCGCAACACATCAACTACGAGAACTGACTGTTCACTTGCTGCCTAATACACTGTATATCCCACCATGTGCTTGGTGCCATTGTAATGAGATAATCAACATTAGACACTTTACTTTATGTGGTAAAAAAAGTGGTTTTACTGTTATGGCTGATTGGTGCATGTAACGTCAGGTGGTCGGATGCCGATAATAATAATGTTAATAAATAAAAGCTAGGCAGGGTTGTTGGATTCCTGTAGAATAAAAGAAGAAAAGCATTTTAAGGTATTCTGATATTAGAAAACGATTCTTCTGGAAGCATCAGACCTACATGTTTTGTTTTATTCCTTATGCTATTATATTGCATTGGGCTGTATACTGTATGTATATTATATTGTCAAGCCTCGAAATAGTTTAAATAAATAGTTTGTACCACTACACTAAATACTAAACAGCCATATGATAGCCATATGGACATTAATATGCCCCCCTGCTATAACAGTGTTCCAGTTCATCCCAAATGTGTTTAGTGAGGTCGCATGTGTGTGATGGTCCAGAGTCGACATACCTTTGGCCATATAGTGTATATCATTTATACTTATAAAAGAATCCTATTTACAAATATGTATATTCTTGTAATTTTAATATACTGAGCTATAAAATTTAGATCATTCATATACTAGTGGCAAGTGGCATTTAATATTTAAAACATTAAGAAGCTGTTGACAAATAAGCACCATATTAGAAAAAAAAAAAAAACTACAAGCCAAAACAATATATTTATACTTTTATCACCAGTATATACTGGCTGACAAGCACTAATGATTAAACCTGCTTTCATTCCCAGTTCTGACTCCTGACTTGCTCATCCTGTATGACTCATGGCATACATTCGGGGCTCAGACTGATTCATTTATTTGCTCAGCAAAGCGCACGGTAGCATGAAAGCATTCGCTTGTCACCAGGTAGTCTCTGAGTTACTTGCCACTCCTCCCCCCCCATGTCTTAATGGAGAAAGGCATTCATGAGCAGATTACGCAGCCTGCAGACTCTCTTTATCACACAACCTCAACCGGTGTCAGCTAATAGGCGGGTAGCGGCGGCTGAGTGGGAGAGGAACAGCTGGAGTTTGTTCAAAGCCACTTATTTAAGCTGAGCCAAAAACTCCCACTGAAAAACATGTCTCAGACTATTCTTTTCTGCACTTTGAAGCGAGCGTGGCCACCTCGCCGAAAATCTCGTTAAGAAGAAATTCCAAATCGTCACAGGATTACCAGAATGGGAACGTGCGCCGAGAAGACGGATTACATATCTTGGAATCAGCACGTCGGGAAAAAAAAAGGGGCTATTGATGGTATGTGAATCTGACCTTGCAGGATCTGATCTCCTTTCATCCATATGATGCTGGAGGCGGGCTTGCTGCCCATGGCCGTGCAGGTTATCTCAGTCTCATTCCCTTCGCTCACCACATCCTCACGTGACTCGATGATTAGGTTGCCTGGTGGAACTGGAGGAGCATAAACAGCGGCAGGATTAGATATGGGCTTTGAGTCCCCTGCGGCTAGATCTCTGTCTGGATCTAAAGTCTGCTGCACAACATTCTCTTTCTCTGAGATCTGAGAGGGTAAAAAAAATAAAAATACAGAAGCAGAAGCACAATGGAAATATACAAACCTGGAAGATGTCACGTAAAAATAAAGTGCTCAGATATTTTTACCTTATGTCATAAAATCATCTACTGGCAGAAAGGAGATCAAAGTTTTAAAGCTTTTTACACCAGAGGATCTGTGACAGCAGTAATTACTTTTGAACACTGATGTATCTGTTCACGAGTTTTTTGGTTGCTCTGTGCTTACGCACCGAACGTCAGTGTGTTATATGTCAAGTTGCTCTTTGCTACAGCACCGTATTTGTGTTTTTCTACTGTGCCTTCTCATGCATCTGCCACTATAGCAGGCCTTCATGTTTCTCATGCTGCGTACTAGTGTGCAGTCATGTTCTCAGTGAAACATCCAGTGCGAGATCCCTCTTGATAAGACTTTGATTTCTACAGAGCTTTTAGTTAATATCGGGTTTGGTGCTGTAGACGAGCATTCATGCTGTGAATGTGTGAATGCCTTGCATCATTTTAGGAAATGAGACACTAAAGCCTGCTCATTTACATTCATCTTCACTATAATTCAGTATTATTAAATGTTAAAAATAAAAAAAAGAAAGCCCGGATCGTTTGAGAAGGACTTTACAGAAGCTAAGAAAAACTCTGTCAATATGGCTGCCAAAAGGAGACCTCCGATATCAATAGCGCAACATCTGTTCCTCTTTTCTTCACCCTTGTTATTGGAAATGGCACAAAGGTAATTGGTTGATATTGTGTTATGGCAGGATCCAATTAGATGGGCTCAATTGACTGAAAGGATCAATGAGGGAAATCAATAATCATGATTTTACAATTCACAAAGCCACATACCCAGAACAGTGATGTCAGCGTAGGCCTCTTGCGGGGGGTCTGTGTAGAGCTGGCACACGTATCTCCCCTCATCCAAGAGTGTCACATTGGACAGCGACACACGCAGCTCGTTGTCTGAGAAGTTCACCAGCTGAAAACGGCTGTCTTTAAGAGCTGGAAAAACAAAGATCCTTAACTGAGTACAGAGTCATATCATGGAGATTTTAGCTTTATGTCGAATAAAACTGTGGCTAGAGATTCAATGTCACATCCCTAATTGAGAATCCTGAACACAAGCTCTACATTCAGATCTCCTTCTTTAACTTGGCTACTGATGTGAAGGGTATGATTGAATAAAAAAAAGGGTTTTCATCCTAAGAATAATGATGATGCACACCGGGAAGCCAGTGTAGGATGAAAGGACTGCTCTCGCTATGACTAGAACTGAATGAGACGTTTTATACAGGCACGTTCTACCTTTACATCCTCAGGCACAGCACTGAAACCCTGACACGTCTACGGAGGAAATGATCACTGTGTTAATTAATCCAGGACATGTAGTAGATGTGTAGAAACATGAGTGGACATGAGAACAAAAGGAAGCCAGTGAATACATTTTTTTATGTAAGCATGTACAGTAGGTGATAGTTTGGCAGTGCACCAGCTGATAAATCAATGTGCCGTGTTTCCATTTTAGCTTTGTCATGGAAGCGGCTCAGGGGTCACAGGAAAGAAAGAGAGAGAGAGAGAGAGAGAGAGAGAGAGAGACAGACAGAGAATGGTCGCAACATAAACTAATGAGACATAACCCATCAGAGCCTGCAAAACATTCTCCTCTCCTATTAATGCTTGGCTGGTAAGTACCCTTTAGTAAAGTAGTTTTACTGCTAACTGCTTATTATAACTTCCAACAAAGAAACTGACAAAACTGTGCTGTGTTAATATTCACGTCATGCAATTTCCTGGCACAGTTTGTCTTGTCAGAGCTTCTAATATTCACGTATCCTCATAATCCATCCACTTTGTGGCTATACGCACCAGGCACATGACCATGATCGACCATCACTAACAAAGAACTCAGTAATGTTGTTTACCCTCACTCATTTGACGGCCGTTTAGACAACTGTAGGAGTTTTGCCCTTGAGCCCCCCTTTTATGTTTCCAATCGAAAGTCTTTCTGATCATTTTGCTATGTGGTAGCCCGCTGCACTGTTGGAAACAAATAACTTTGAATAAGCAAAGCGATGTAATTGGACAGGCCATTAGAGACTCTCAACCAGACCGAGTTCATTATTACAAACTGAGATTTAAACTGCTTTGTAAAACAAAAGAGAGGGAAGCAAAATGTGGAGGTCACAACCAGATTTTCTACACTTGAAAATGTCTGCAAATAAGGTGATCAAAGCAAAAGACGCCACACTACAAATCATCAAATCATGCGGCATCTCCCACAGGACCAAGTTTGTCCAACGTTTACTCATCTTAAGTGTTGTTAATAGAAGACACCTGCATATACCACGGACACACTACACGACTTGCCAATTTGTCAGATTGCTGTACTGTTGAAACTAAACAACGTGCTCTCTTGCTATCTCAAAATTTTAAGTTGTTGTGGTTTTCATGCTACTGACTGGTCAGCATTAGGGGGTCACACATTACACAATCTTTCACCAGGAGGGATCTGTCTGGTCTCCAATTTACATTTTGTCACAAAAACACAAGCAAGAAGTAACAAGGAGGATGATGTGATACCAAGCACGAGGCAGGGTTTTTCTTCTAAAAAACTGGCCCATTACAAGCCTTACTTGTTGACATTTACACAGCTCCACCCCTGGGTTTCCTATCATTCTGTATCTTGCGTTCTCATTGGCTGTAGCTTGACACCAAAGTCATTGCCAGTCATAACCTGCTCGTGACACTTTTTACACTACGGGATTTGGAATCACTGACAGGCCCAGATATTTAGCATGCTAGATGCTTTCAGGGACTCTGTGAGTGATTGGTAAGCCTCTTGGATTACTTTTTTGAAAAATTCACACATAATGATGAGAAGATTTTCAAGCCCTGAGAGAACGCTGATTTGCCTCCGAGCTGGAGGGACCTCCAAAACCTGTTGGCTGGTGAAAATCAGGGCTAAAATCATCCTTATAGAAAGGATTCATGGGGGAAAATGTCTAAGCTGAATGTAAAGTTGTAATGTATTAGGTATACACTGAAGAACCTATGCAAAAAAGAGCACCACCACCTATGCACATCACTGGCTGCATCCACCAGTGCATATATAAAACGATATACATCTATGGAAGCTCCTAGAGCTGTTTCCACTGTGAGAATGGCAAGTTATCATGAGTTTGATTTTCAACATTTTTAATAGTTGGAGCTCAGGAGATGGGTCATAGCATTTCATAGCAGAGATAGAAGCAAAGTTTGGATTTTCATGTATGAGCATTTTAAGGATGTACCATGACTACAAGAATTCTGGCAAAACTTCAAACGAACGACAGCAGTGTGGCTGTAAAAAGACTCGAAAAGGCTGAACATGACCAGCGTAAGCTGGAAAGAATCATTTCACATGACAGGCGTGCAACACTGCCTAAAGTAACATCAGAATTCAATGTTGGGGCCTCATAAACATCAGCATGAGGACTGTGCAACGCTCCCCCGTGGGAGACCTACCAAGTATTAACTGGTATACCAATTTTTTCTGGTACCTCAGTGTAATTCAAAAAGTTAACAATGATCATGAAGTAGATTGATTTGACTTGTATTGTCTACTTTTAAATGGTACAGGAATGAGCTACAGTACAGGCCAAAAGTTTGGACACACCTTCTCATTCAATGCGTTTTCTTTATTTTCATGACTATTTACATTGT
>JAOVYV010000050.1:9985700-9996354 GCA_025674545.1 Hassar affinis
CTACACCATACTAATAAATTATTGTGGTCTAAAATGACAGGTGTTTCAGTTTCATTGTCTAACCCCTGTAGGTTGTGCAGGTTTTTATAAATTCTCCGATACTGGCTGACAACTCCTGGAATCCACATCTTCTTCCAGGATCTTACATGCTCTTAATTTCTTTGCCACCCTTGCTTTCTGTCAAGGTAAAGAAATCTTTGTTTTACTTACAAATATACACTGATGTGCCAGACTGTTAATGTTAATGTTAATAAAAGGCTAATGTTTGTTGAAGCCCATGCATCACTTTTACCTTTTTACACCTTTTAACAGCCTTTTAAAGCCATGCTGCTTTCATAAGTTCCAGGTTTAGCCGGAATTCTTGTAGTCAAGGTACACATTTGAAATGCTCTTAATTCTCATGGTGGAAATTCTCATCGCTTTATATGCACACTGGTGGACACAACCAATGATGTACCTAGGCTCCAGTACCAGTTTTTCTGGTGCTTCAGTGTATCTAACATCATAACTAACATCGGTTAACTAGGAAATCGGAAAATTAGGAATGTCAAAATGAAGGATTTCTGCAGAAAATTTTCAACAACAGTACTGATATTTTTAGGCCAAAATAGAATTTTAAATAGGTTAAAAATGTCAAATCTAACACTTTACAAATAATGTTTAAGATGCTCATAATTGGACATTAGACAACTGTGTATAAACTATAAACTATACTGTTATATTTTTACTGCACATTAGTGCAGGGCATAAAAATCCACCATTCAGCTTAGTTTTCACAATTGCCACTGCCAGCAAGCAGTTCCTCATTACAGAGCTGATAATATTATTCCATAATATTATATAATAATCTTATATAATAATCTTGCATGGGTGATTTCAGAGCAGCAAGACTTACTATTTTCCTATTTTGATTAGGTGATGTTTTTATTGTCAGTCACCTCATTACCATAGCCAAACAAAATAATGCTTTTCCTACAGACTCCTCACGTCCATCTCCGTCAGTCACTCCTGCTCTTCTTTACCTCTGACATCACTGTCTGCACTCGGGCGGCAATATCTGAAGAGAATTAATCAGCCTTCATTTCCATTCAACTCAGGGCCATATGTGAGTAAAGACCACGGGAAATCTGGATCCGACATTATTCTGCTACCACAAAATGAGCCCCTTGATCCACTGATTATCCAACCTGAACTTTCCACCTCCACCAAGCCTCCAATCCACTACACTGCTAGCAAATGCACAGGGCACCCCTTCCTTGCTAAAAAAACATCTAGCATTAGTTAACACCATGACCCACCACTGTCATTAAAGCTAAGTGGGAATATGAAGAGACAAGTGTATGGCTTGTGTGCCATTTTGTTTCAATAATTACTCTACACACCTCTGCAAGAATGACAATTCGAGTGGCACTGATGCCCAAAGGTGACTGAACACAGTCAAAATATATATGTTCTTTCTTTCTAATTAGTAAAAAAGAAAGTGTCTGGAAATACACAGCCTTCGCCTTGTGACATTTCTCATAGGCTTATGTCCTTAAGAGGTAGTGGGGCAAGCTGCTCCTTCCTGTCACCTCTGTGTTCTTGTTTTCTAAACTGTCCTCCCTCTGGCAGCATGAGGCCGGTTCATTTTTCCATCCAATCGATGGCATGCTCTGACAGGCTGTTCAATCAGAACCCTGGAGCGAATGCTCCTCAGCTGAGAAAAACAGGTGGCCTTTGGGGTTGTCTGCAGAAATCGTTCCCCGTGACTACGGCCACAACTCTAACAACACTGTTTTAACTGCCCTTATGTGACTGCTTGGCAAATTAGCACAGGGACAGTAGAGTGCTGACAGACCCCAGGCACAGAGCACTGCAGAGGCGCTAATTCTATCCCTGACACTTTAAAACATTTTAGATTTCTCTCCCTGGAGCCCTGCTACACAGATGTCAGAGAGAGCTGAGGTGGGGTCAGGTGAGTGTCTCTGAGAGCGGGTGAAGGTATCATAGCACCTGCTCTGAGAGAAAAAAAATCAATTTTGACTTCTTTGAGGCAGTTATAAAATAAGCTCTCAGATGACTGAATCTAAGCCGTGGAAGTAATTAGCAACCGTGGACATCATGGCACAGGGGGTAGGGAGGTGAGAGCGGATCTGTGCTAATTGCTCATATCCTATCTAGCTGTCAAGGCTTAGAACCAAATCACATAACGGCACTGGAACATGCTCACAAGGTAATTTAGTTCTGTGGAATCCAGCCAAAATGATCAGCAGTATTCCGTGGAGAATGGAGGGAAAATACGCTCACGTTCATAGCACGAACGCATTTATTACCATTTTTGACAAGGTCATTTACATCACTTTTACATTTACTTCATATTACTTTAATGATTATGTGTTTTAAATTATTATTATGTGCATCAAAAACATTACAAGACAAGAACATTTCGTGCTGGATGATACAAAGCTTTATAATAAATAGACAAAAATCCTCACAGCCACGCTCCAAAATCTAATGGAAAGTCTATCCAGATGAGTGGAGGTTATTAAAACAACAAAAGAGGGACTGGGATCGAATGGGATGTTCGATAAGCACCTATGGTTGTGGTGGTCAGGTGTCCACAATCCTTTGGTCATTTAGGATGTGATTCTCCTATTTGCATGTAAGTCCCTAAATGTTATACACGTTTCAGTTAAGCGTATTCTACCATATGAGCTTCCGTTACGCCTACTGTGAAAGAGGCATCACTTATTTAAAATAGAAATAGACTGAGTCACAACCTTGTGTATTTTCACTGTCCGGAAAACACAGACATGTGAACTTCAATATTTACCATTTAAATGTCATTGCAATCCATTCAAACCATGAGCCAGACTGTTTATGAAAATAAATGCAATCAGGAATGTGGGCAATTACTGTAGCTGGAATGCACCACTATTTATAATTAACTTATAGTCCTGTTTTATTCTAATTGAAATAATAATTCCAATAATAATGATTATTATTTACACACTAATAATGAGATTTTGAACTGTTTTGTACATGTTGACTTAATACAGCCCTTAGAACCATTTAACTGAAAAGCATGTGAGTCAAGGGCAGAGAACTTTGTAAATGAAGTTTAAATAAAAAATATTTAAAGATAAAAAACAGATTTTGGATTTGTTCTGCTCAAAACACGCCTTCATGGCATGTTGAAATCATAGAGTTAAGTCAAGGGGAGAATATGTGTAGGGTTAAAAAAAACGCATTTTTCTTCTTTTGTGCTTTTTTGACTTCCATGCACGGGAGAACTGCATTGTATATGCACACATGCATATACTATTTATGCACAAGATATCCTAGTATCAGGTGACCACCTGTGTGAATTTTCACATTTTCTTCCCATGTCCGCTTAAAACATGGTGGACTGGCTAATATAAATTGCCCCTAGGTGTAGATGAGCATGTGAATGTACGTGTGCCTTACGTTGGACTGACATCCCATCCAAGGTGTAATAACAACTAACGCCCTGCATTCCATGCTTACTGGAAGTGAACACACTCAAACAGCAGGAAAAACTATGTAGCTTTGTTCTCAAATAATAATTATAATAGTATTCTAATTACAATATTATTTTATTAATATTACAATTCATAAATATGCATTCATTCATTATCTAATCCATTTATCCTTTTGCTGGGCTGCAGCAGGTGCTGGAGTCTATCCCAGTGCTCATTGGGAGGAAGGCAGGGAAACACCTTTTACAGGTCACCAGTCCATCTCAGGGCAAAAACATTCACATACACTCTCACCTAGGGGCAATTCAGCATTTCCAATTTGCCTGAATGCATGTCTTTGGTCCCACTGGAAACCTACACAAACACAGGAGAACATGCAAACCCCACACAGAAAGACCCTGACCTGGCATGAGAACTGAACCCGGGTGCGTCTTACTGTGAAGTGACAGAGCTACCCCACTACTCCACTGTGCCACCCCTAAATATAGATTTATTATTATTATTATTGTTGTGTCACAACAAATGCCACCCACAAGGAAAATTTTTGATAAATAAAAAAATAAAATGGCTCTCTGTCCTAAATCATGGACTCGTCTGTTATCTTTTGTTTCCCTGAGGTATAAATACGAGGTTGTACATCTACTGTACAAAATCACTTGGAATTTACCAAACAACAGGGAGAGATTCGTGTTGACCTGCACAGATCAGTTTATGGATATAAAAATATATAAGCATGGCCATAAAAAAGTTTCCCATGTCTGAAACGGTTGGAAATATGCCAAGGAGATGGACCTATGAGCCCACTGCCCACTCGCGCATGAAGAGGATGATAAAAGAGAAAAAAAGAGAAGGGAACCCTGCTTTAAAATGGTCCAGTATAATTTATTCTTGTGGGTGTACATTTTCCTAATACATGGTTAAACACTATTTTCAGAAGAACAATAAGTGCTGTTTGGAAGCACTGCAAGAAAGAAGTCCATTATGTGAGCAACACTGCCTAAAATGCAGTGCCTCAACTTCAGGAAGTACAACTAGCATCATGTCTTGCTATCAGATGAAACCAAAACATACAAACCCCATTTCCAGAAATGTTGGGACACATTAAATCAAAATACAATAAAAAATCAAATCTGTCATTTGTTAGTTCACTTGAACCTTTATTTCACAGACAAGAGGTTTCTCTATCTTTTTCAGGAGTTCTAGCTGAAACCTATGTGCACAAATCAAAGAATATAATGAAGCTTAAAATATATAATGAAGCTTAAAATGTTTTGCATGAAAGAATGGCCCAAAATCCATCTACATGTCTCCGAGTTTGTCAGACATTACAGGAAGAGACAGAGTGCTGTTATCTTTAAACCCAAATACACAATCTCCCTGTATGTTTAACCTCAAAATATAATGTATTATCCTTTTTATACAGTATATTCATTTGTGCTCATTTTCAGCAAGAGTGCCAATAATTCTGGTGGGCAATGTTACAGGTTAAAAACCAACATGACTTACTAAATCTAAAAAGGACATATTATTGCATTAGATTTTATCACAAAGCCTTCAGCAGAAAGTAGCTCTTAAACTATTGCTCATTTGTAAAATGGATCCTAGTGGATAGAACTTGACATCATAAAAAGACTGAGGGAAAACGAATAGGCATTTAATGTTTAGACCCGCAGTTACGTGAAACCCATATTAACCCAGCAAAAGACCTTGGAATTATGATGCTTTACCTGAAGCCATAAAATGTTTATCCTCAAAACGGTCAAAGAAAATGTAATTTTTCAGCTTTACGTACTGTGTATATATTGTGTTTTTGTTTGTATGTTTGTTTTTATTCCAACGAAAAGCTGTGTTGCCATGGTGTGGATCTATTTTCCTCCTTAGTGGAAACATCACTTAAAAAATCAATCCAGACTTCTATCAACTTATCAACTTTACTCTATGATGAAACATTTATATCCTGTTGGGAGTGGTCTCTTCTGGGGTGTCCCTCTCACCATTCACAGGGCTTGAGAGTAATGTATAATATAATTTAATTCATATTAATTTGTATAGCAGTTAATACTTGGTAGGTCCCCCACAGGATCTTGCACAGTCCTCACGCTGATGTTTGTTGAGGCCCCAGCATTGAATTCAGATGTTACTCGAGACAGTGTTGGATGCCTATCACGTGATCACGTATTCTTGCCAGCCAGCGCTGGTCACGTTCACCCAGAGTCTTTTTACGGCTACGCTGCTGTAGTAAGTTCGAGGTTTTGCCGGAATTCTTGTAGTCACAGTACACCCCTGAAATGCTCATATGTGAAAATTCAACTTTGCTTCTACCTCTGAAATGCGAAACCCATCTCATGAGCTCCAAGCCATTCTCACAGCAGAAACAACTCTAAAAGCTTCCATAGATGTCTACTGATTTATTTATGGGGGACTTTTTCTGGTACTTCAGTGTATTAGCGATCTCCATCACCATGATTAAAACAACAACTGAAGGAAACTTTTTTAGAAGTATGGTGTTTATATATGAAGGCATGTTGAAAGTGATCTGGTAGTTTATGGTGGCCAAACACATTAAAAACCCACTTTTTCTTCAATTTGTCAGCCATATTTATACCAGTATATACCAGAATACCTTTATACTCAGTAGAATAAAATCTCATATTTATATTTAAAAAATAGTAAAATAGTAAATAGTAAAATAGTAAAAGAGTAAATCCAATCATAATGATAATTATGCTGTATAAAGTATTGTTTTCTGTATCCGTATTCCATGCAGGTAAAGACAAGCACCCCCATAGCTATATCTATTTCCAAATCCATCTGATTTTTTTCCTCCTCTACACCAAAAAAACCCCAGAAATCACAAGCAGAAATGTTCAGAAGTGATTCCTTCAGATGTGAAGCACTATATCCAGTCATCTAACTGCAAGGCACAATTAAGAGTGAGCTTCTACCCCGAACAGAAAATTACGATGAGACTCAAAACATTTTACATTCTGCATGCCATTAGTCTGCCTGATTATTAATTCATCATGAACAAGCCTTTGTGGATGGAAACCTCAATCTTTTTTTTACTAGACTTTCACTACAAAGAGCTGAGGGAGAGTATTTGATAAAGATGACACTGGGAGAAGGAGTCCTATAATGACCTACAGTTTTACCTTTAAGATACATGATGTGGTGCTCACTTTCTGAAGCAATGGAAGTTTATATGAAAGAGGTTTTGAGTAGGAAATATTATAAAGTATTTAAAATAGTACAAAAGCAAAAATACTGTAAATGTACATTATTTGGATGCAATGATGAAAAAACTAATCAAACATGGCCTCATACAAATACACAAAAATTCACACAGCACAATTTGAATGAAAAGGTTAGGGTCAGATGCATGATTTCATTTGAATGCAACTGCACTAGATGCAACCACATCGCTCATTTTTGTTTAATTTCCTTATAAAATCAGGTTCAACTGATCATAGTGCAAGACTGCAGTGTGATAAGTGTGGTATGATAAGAAGGCTTCATTAAAAAAATTACACTCTTAATAATGAATTTATCGTAGCTGAAAATAGTAAATAATCAGAAATAACTGTGGGCACAGGTTACCGTCTATATTGATGTGGCAGAGGGGTGTGATCAAGCGTGAACTGTGGATGGAGATGAGGTGGGTTGAACCAGCAGGTAAAGCGTGATGAGTCTCACCTGTGTCTTGTTACTTCCAGCCTATTTATTTGTGTTTCTTTGTGCTTTCAGTGACTGTGTTAATGAGAGAGACAGAGTTGCATAGCTGGTGGAGACTGCTACACACACACACACAAACACACACACACATAAACAGGCACACATGCTGTGGAGTGTGAACTTTAACTGTGAACTTGAGCGGGGTGAAAGCTGTAAACTAGTGACTAGTTTTTCATTGTTGAAGGTTGCAGAAGTTGCTGCAACGCAAATAAACAGCAATAGAGCCCAGAGAGCAGAACACTATACTTCTAAAAAAGTTTCCCTCAGTTGGTGTTTCGATCATGGTGATGGAGTGCACTAATACACTGAAGTACCGGAAAAACTGGTACTGGAGACAGATACATAGAAACGCCACCTATGCATGTCATTGCTTGCATCTGCCAGTGTGTATATTAAGTGACAGACATCTATGGAAGCTTCTAGAGCTGTTTCTGCCCTGAGAATGGTGATTTTCAACACGGTTTAATAGCTGGAGCTTGTGAGATGGGTCATAGCATTTCGGAGTTAGAAGCAAAGTTTGGATTTTCACGTATGAACATTTCTGCGACTACAAGAATTCTGGCAAAACCACAAACTCCAAGATCCCGTGGGGGACCTCCCAAGTATTAACTAGTATACCAGTTTTTCCGGTACTTCAGTGTACACTCACTGCCTCTGTTTTAAGAATATATTCTTATGCATCTGCTAATCAACCAATCTTGTTCCATACTGAAACTGGACAGTTGAAGGTTAGAAAAATACTGCCTTGTTTTTTTCACTCAATTTTTAACTGCCCAGATTTGTTAACTTAGTGATTCTTGTTCTTGGCTATCAGGAGTCTAGCCTGATCTTCTGGTCTTGTAGTTTGTCCTCCTCAAGATTTGCACATATTATACATTCTGAGATGCTTTCCTGCTCATCGTGGTTGTACATAGTAGTTATTTGACTTCCTGTCATCTCAAATTAGTCTGGCCATTCAGCTCTGACCTCTTTCAATAAAGTATTTTTACATGTAAAACTGGTGCTCATTGCCCCCCCCCCCTTCGCCCACCAGTCTGTGTAAACTCTAGAGACTGCTGTGTGGGGAAATCCCAGATGAGCAGCACTTGCAAAATGCAAAAAAAAAATAAAAAATCCCAATCTATCTGGCACCAACAGCTATGCCACTGTCAAAATCATAGAGATTATAAATTTTTCCCATTCAGATGTTTGCTGTAAACATGAACAGAATCTTTTGACCTGTGCCTGCATTATTTTATGCATTGCACTGCTGCTACATGATTGTCTGATTGGATAACTACATTAATAAGCAGGCATACAGATGTTCCTTCTAAAGTGGTCAGAGTATATATCAAATTGAAGATGCAATCATTGCACCCAGTGATGCAGTAGCTCTCTCAGGCCTTGGATCTTTTCAAAGTCATATTTTGCTATGGTACTTCAAAGTGGGAGAACTGCACTGAGCACTCCCATGGGTTGCTATGACTGTTGTACTTCAAAAAAATAGTTGAAGGCGGCACTGAACTTCAAGCCAAGATTTTAGTGCAAAGTTAAAAACTTTCATCCACAAGCCTCGACTGGACTGGGCTGACTTTTACTCTGGAGAAACTCACCTCACCTTTGACCAAAAAACATTTATGTGGCGAGAGAATGATCTTTTTGCGTTCTTCGGTTTATAGATTATTTGGTTATTAAGAGCCTAAGAGGAGTATTAAAGCAAAGATGTGGTTACTACATACTGCCCTGCATGTGAAATCACTTTTCAAACGTACACAAAGTCTCTCCCTGAGGCATGCCATCAGGAAGAAATTTCAATAACCAGGTTCAGACTTCTAGACCTGCATATTTCTTCCCTTTGGCAGAATAATTTAGTTCCTGACCTTTAAAAAGAGAGATTAAATGTCTTCAGGCAAAAATCCAGAGTCAAACCTTTGATAAGCTAAGTGACATACAAGGATGCCTGCAGAGAAACAAAAGCACCATGCCCTGGGCAAAAGTGTCAGACTTGCAAGTTTGGGTAAACACAGCTCCATGAACAGCGGTGGCAGTGGTTGGTCTCAGTGTAGGCAAAATTATACTTTAGTAAGAATTCACTTTCCACGGTGTCCTCTGAGCCTGTAATTACAGTGTTGCATACAAGCTTGTGCCCAAAAATACTACCAAACTGACCAAAAATAACAGAATAAAACTTCTTGCTATGGTTACAGCCTTTTCTGGGGAAAATGCTCATGTATTATCCATTCCTAGGATTTGCTTCTTGTTTTGTTTTTAACCAATGAGTGTTAGTCATGAGTCATGCAGAAACAACTGATTAAAACAGCGCCATTTTTTAAAAGTGCCAAGTAAAAAAAAACATAAAAACAAACAAACAAAAACAGTTACTTACAAGCTCTAAGAGCACTGTCTGCACATCAAGGGCAAACTAGGTAAGCCAGTCAATTTATACAGCATTTTTATAGATCATTATAGAACGTAAAAGCAAAACAAACTGAAGTGGGTGAGGTATCAGGCAATATAATTTAGCTATGAATGGAAAGTGAAGGCTCATTGACTTCTCTTTTGATGCACTATGGAGTCGAAGAGTTTCCCCCACTTCCATACAGATTGAGAAATCATCACCATTCTGCTGTGAGTCGCGACTATAAAAAATGTACAGCAAGTGCTTGTGAGCAGACTCCTGTGAGACTGACTTGTCACTCCTGCCAGCTCTCTGACATATCAGCATCCAGGCTGAAAAAGATATGCAACCCTGCTGCTTCTCACCCCATCTCAACACACACACACAAGAAAAGTGGCAGTGTCCTTCAAACACCAGCAATGATCAACGTGCTGGATGACCTCTCCAGCCGAGCACCCTGACGCTTTCCAGATCCTTGTTAGACCAACAGATCCATCAGCATGTTATCTAAGTGAAAGATAGACTGTGCAGTATGGAGCTGCATTATAAAGTTCCTGTGCATGTCATTATGTCTTTTTCCTGATGTATAGATGATGATATAATGCAGGAGCTTGGATAATTCAGGTAGTCTCTGTCCAGACAGTTCTCACAATCTGGTGGTGCAAAGTAACACTATTATGATCATATTGGCATATTATTATCCCTACAGTGAAGCACGGTGGTGGCAGCATCATGCTGTGGGGCTGTTTTTCAGCAGCTGGGACAGGGAGACTGGTCAGGGTTGAGGGAAAGCTGAATGGATCAAACTACACCCAAATCAACAAACAAATGTCTAATCTAACAAACATAATCCTGTGTGATCCTTCATAAATAATCATGTTGATTTAGTCTTCTTTATCTTCTTGGCCGCTTATTCCTTTTCAGTGTCACGGGGGAGCAGGTGCCTAGCCGACCACATAGGGCGCAAGGCAGGAACAACCCTAGACAGAGCGCCAATCCATCGTAGGGCACACACACACACACTCACACACACTCACACACTAGGGCCACTTTAGAGACGCCAATC
>JAOVYV010000050.1:10034343-10051950 GCA_025674545.1 Hassar affinis
ACAACAACAACAACAACAACAACAATAATAATAATAATAATAATAATAATAATAATAATAATAATAATAATAATGAAGCTAAACTAATAAAAAACCAACAAACAACAACCATTGAAGTGTTATGCATGTACTACGACTTTGTGTTTCATGGCTCCTAGACATGTCGTTCCTTTGTGCTCCTTAATTTGTTATTTAATGACAAGATTACTATTTAATTTAACTTTATTTCATTATTAAACCATTGTGTCAGAATATGATCCACACTCTTCTGCTCCAGAATCCAGCACCGCAAACTGGGATTTTGGATAAGCTGATTACATAACCTTAAACAGGTCAAGCTCATTTGCAGGGAATGCGTGATTTAAAAAAAAATTGTGATATAACTACTGGCCAAATATAACACCTGACCAGGATTAATCCATTGCTGAAGATATTCTTCCTTCACTACTCCAGAAAATACAGCTTATAATGTCATTCATGAAGCTTTTGCTATAACAGTTTATGGAACGCTATCAGTACCTAATTGTGTGCCGTGCTCATGTGAGCATTTCAGATCATTTTTAGGAACTCTTCCAGAATCAAAGCAGTTTATGGGCCGTTTCCTGAGGCTATCCTTATAAAGACAGCCACGAAAGTTACAATTGATCCGATATCCTAGCATCTACATAGCCTAACACTTGCGATAAATGGATATTGGCTGTGCAACAAAAGCAGAATGAATAAAGACATGGAGAGAATCCTAGTGTCAAAAGATCTATGCCGGTCCTATAAAAGCGGCATTTGTCAAGAGCTCACACGTGCCCTCTCTTTGAAGCGCTAAAGCATTGCCTTGTCAGTATCTGTATTAAGCTAATCACTAATCACTGATTAGAGTTCAGAGCTTTTTGCTTGCTCAAAGATAATCCCGTCAATCGGCAAGAGAGCAAGATCATTGCCTGATTGAATTCTTAGACACACTGTTGGGAAGTAAGGTTGTCATCAGAGGAATAATAAATCTATCATTAGCGCTAAGAACCAGGAAACGAATAGCTAACCAAGAGACCTAGGTCAAGCTGAGTTTTTAAATAATTGCCACTTGATAAACCGGTCCAAATTTCAAGCAGGCGTATTGGTTTTCGATTTCTAGAAAAGCTGAGGGAGTGAAGGAGGAAACAAGTCGTAAGGATAGGATTTACTGCTGTTTGTTTTTGTATTCGTGAGCATAGATAAGGAATGGTATTAGCTTCTGCCTCATTCCTCAACTCCTGTAATTTCTCTTTAGAGACAAAGAAAGAGAGAAACTGAGAGGTAGAGTACGCATGCCTCTACACCAGAGGCATAGCTAAAAGGGACAATTCTGTGTTTGAACTTCGCATGAAATATTTAATGACATTTCCAAATCTTTATTCATGGATGACTACCATAATACACATATTGCATAGCTGATTTCAGGTGAAAAATATTTTTTGCTGTAATTATGATTATGTATGATTCCATATTAATGACCTCAGAAGTCAGAATGTTGAGAAACATGATTACCTAATAGGGATCATTCGTCTTTCTTGGTTGTGTTTGAAAGCTGCTAGTCAGTTAGCTACACTCTGCACACACAGATATAAGGAGGTTAACTGCAGGAAGAGAAACCTACTCGGATCTGGTTTTATAAGACAAAATAAAGATAAATAAACATTTCCCCTATTATTAGTATGCTCTTTTTAAATAATCTGCAGTTGAATGGTGAGAAAGGTATTTTCATTTCCTCACCTAGTAAAATTTTTTATTATGGCAGAATTGGTTGAAAGTAGACTGTGACAAATTCTGACTTCCACCAGTGCTTTTACTCCTGCCTGACCCAAAAACCCAAAACCCATGAGCTCATAACACTTACACTTCTATTTCAATGTAAAGATGATGCAGTGAATTTTTTTGCATCTTCTAAAACAATTGAATTATTTCAAACATACATTACAACGTTTACATTGTAACTTTGAATAGATGCATTGTACAGGCGTAGATTACGCACTATATTTCATACAGATACTTATTAATGACAAGACTGTTTTTCTTATACAGGGTGAGTCTGCCTTCACACACATATGAACTTGAGTGACATCCCATTCTTAATCCATAGGGTTTAATATGATGTCAGCCCACCCTCTGCAGCTATAACAGCTTCAACTCTTCTGAGAAGGCTTTCCACAAGGCTTTCCACAAGGCTTTCCACGCATTAGTGAGGTCAGACACTGATGTTGGATGAGAAGGCCTGCCTCACAGTCTCCGCTCTAATTCATCCCATAGGTGTTCTATCGGGTTGAGGTCAGTACTTTGTGCAGGCCAGTCAAGTTCTTCCACACCAAACTCACTCATCCATGTCTTTATGGACCTTGCTTTCTGCACTGGTGTGCAGTCATGTTGGAACAGGAAGGGGCCATCCCCAAACTGTTCCCACAAATTTGGGAGCATGAAATTGTCCAAAATCTCTTGGATTTTGGAAGACTTCCTTTCACTGGAACTATGGGACCGAGCCCAACTCTTGAAAAACAACCCCACACCATAATCCCCCTCCACCAAACATTACACTTGGCACAATGCAGGCAGACAAGTACCATTCCCCTGGCAACCACTAAACCCAGACTCATCCATCTGACTGCCAGATGGAGAAGCTTTATTCATCACTCCAGAGAACATGTCTCCATTGCTCTAGAGTCCAGTGGCGGCGTGCTTTACACCACTGTTTACCGGAGAAGTTTTACCAGAATTCTTTCACCTATTGAATCCTCGGATGTGATAATCCAATCCTTGCTTCTACCTCCAAAATGCTATGACCCATCTCATGAGGTCCAATTATTAAACTGTGTTAAAAATTGCAAAATTGTGATAACTTGCCATTCTCATGGTGGAAACTGCTCTAGAAGCTTCTATAGATGTCTATGACTTTATATATGCACTGGGGGATGGAATCAGTGATGTGCATAGGTGGTGTTGCTATGTGTTTTGCATAGACTCCAATAGGTTCAGTGTGTGTGTGTGTGTGTATAGGCAATTTTTTAGCCCTCTATTGCATTAGTCTTGGCAGATGTGTTTACGTTACCATGCACTCTAATAATGCACTATGCACTCAGCACTATGGTCAGATTGTGTTTGTCTTTCTTGCACTGCATTATAGACACATGTGAAGTATAATAGAATAAGAAAATATGCAATCCACCAGCTCAATCATTCTAATGGATGCTTGACAAAAGGTCAGCAGCAGGTCAGGGGGGTGGTTGGGGGGGGGCTGAACAGTTTATGAAAATAATGCCTTTGAGACATTATGCTGTTTACTGTATATATTATGTTTGTTCATCCAGTATGAATATTGTAAGCTTCTTACATCCTCAGGTTTAATTAACTTATTTTGAAGCTGGTGACAATAAAATAAATATATAACTGTAGAAAGGCAGAGGAGTGGTTTACGGAGTCATGGAGACCTGAAGCATCTGGCAGTGTCCCTAGACACTTCACACACTCTCTGTCTCTCTCTCTCTCTCCACCCCCCCCTTTCTCTCTCTCTTTTGAACATGCATCTGTCATTCCATTGCTACAGTCGGCTAACCAAACACTGAGTAGAACGCACTGGCTCACTAGCACGGGTATAATGGAGTTGCTGCTGCTAAGCTCAAGAAGAGTCAAAGTCATGCGTGAACATATTTTTACAGAAATAGACTGTAAGGTATTTGCCCAGTTTTACCACAGATTTGATCAAAAAGCTTTAGTTAAATGTCTGCAAGTTTTAATGAAAAGCCTTTGTAGAACTCTGGGTAATAACATTTTCAGAGCAAGCTTATTTTGCTAAAGTTATTTATTCAAAAGTGTACAAAATTAATGGGTTCAACAGACTGTCTGTATGCTAACACATGAACATCATCACGTTTTAAGAACGTCACTCAAGCTGATCATTTTTTCTTATCGACTGGATTAACCCACAGTCTTAGCAAAAGTTTCTTAATGCTGTGTTCCATTTACTATGGAATTCGAACATCGGAGTTGCAAATAACATCACACCCGAGTTTACCACTTTGTGCTACAAGTCAGAATACCAATTTTAGCCAGCTTAGCAACAGCAATACCAGTTGGTAACACTGCATTACGCAGTATTTTCCACAAGTATCTCTTACCATACTTCCAGCAGTTATTGTATTGACTATGTCTTGTTTTTTACAGGTTTTACATAGTTTAAGAGTACATTCAGGTTATAGGACTCGTTTTGCTTGTGATTTGTATTGTATATGTTTTGTATTAGATATTTTCTGGCTCATTTCTAGCAGTAACCTAGCTCAAAGTACCTTCAATTCAGGTTTACCAACCCTAGCTTTGGATATTCCAAGTTAACGACTAACCACTTTTGTACGTCACTTTTGAGAAGAGCATCTGCTAAATGTCCACAGATAGAAGTCGGACAGCTCTAATGTACATAAGACATCCACATAATACAGCGTATTCCCACAGCATTCACTACTGTTGACCCACAGAGCGGCCATCTTAGATTTTGCAGTCTAAGTTGCTCAAAAAACCCATTTGGATAACGATTTTTGGTCTGGAATGCTTGTTTGTGTTTGGATACATTTTCAGTCATTTTGCAGATACTCTTTAAGCTACTACCGTAGAACAAGGTGGGAACAAGGTGGGAACCATTCAACTAGCAAAGCCAGGTATACAATAAAGAATAAAAAAAAAGACTGATGTTACCTAATGCGCATTTAAGTAAAATAATTCAAAGGAGAAAGTTATAGTTATGAAAAATCTTGAGCAGCATACTTCAGACTAATTTACATTGTGGGTAATAAAATTAGCACATTGCTGACACTAGCTAGCTGATTTATCTACAGAGTACAGAGGAGAAACATTCTAAAGTTCATTCATTCATTCATTTCCTTAACTGCTTATTCCTTTTCAGGGTCACAGGGGAGCCGGTGCCTAGCCGGCAGCTTAGGGCGCAAGACAAGAACAAACCTAGACCGGGCGCCAATCCATCTTTGGGCACGCACACACTCACGCACACACTCACACACTATGGCCACTTTAGAAACACCAATCAACCTAACATGCATGTCTGTAAACCCATGCGAACATGGGGAGGACATGCAGACTCCACACAGAAAGGACCCAGACTGCCCCACTTGGGGATCGAATCTGGGACCTTCTTGCTGTGAGGCGACAGTGCTACCCACCGAGCCATCGTGTCGCCCACATTCTAAAGTTCAACTAAAATATTAGTTCAGAAATTATAAATTATTTACATTTACATGCATGGCATTTGGCAGACACCCTTATCCAGAGTGACTTACATTTATCTCATTTATACACCTGAGCAGTTGAGGGTTAAGGGGTGGTGCTGGGGCTTGAACCCCCAAATCTTCTATTCAGTAACCCAACACCTTAACCACTGAGCCTATTATAAATATCTACTGTATGTAGAATTAGCTTGTGGGTAGCAATAACTAACTGTTTTAGCTAATGCTAGCTAGCTACATGTGTTTAAGAAATGAAAATGTTTTCAAGAGAATTTGTTATTTAATAATATTTTTTTTTTCTAGATGTCGTTCCAAGAATTTGAGTCAAAAAGTACAAAGAAACATTGCAGAGGTCTGGGTAGTAAAATTAGCACAATGGTAATTAGCTAAATGTGTTCAAACTTTTGAGTGTTTGTGTGTTATCTGTCTCTGTGCCCACACATGCTAATATTTATTCATATGCTAAGACCATTCCACTCAAGAATTTAAGGCAAAGTTGTGATATTTCTGAAGCAGTCTGGATTAGCACAGTGCTAACAACAACTAGCTGATTTAGCGAATACAGGTCACCTCAAGAACATACGAGACTAAATAATGTTCCCTTAGTAAAAGTAAACAAAGACGCACTATTTTAACATGAGCTAATGGTTTACTGAAAGTAGCTAGTAGTTAGATTGCTTTTGTAATGTAAATGAATAGTTTTCTGAGGGGAAAAAAAGGCATTATGCCTGTTCCTCACTAACAGTGCTAACATAGCTTATGTTCAGGTTCACAAGTTTTAAATCCCTTAACATATAATCACTAACTGAATATTTTCAGCAAAAAAGTGTGATAGGTGATAAGCTGTTATATCTGACTGGCAACAAATGTATATGTATGCAGAGTTGCACCAATTAACCAGTGTTTCCTGGTTTGGGAAAAAAGCACACCATTTGCTCATATATTATCACTGTTCAGCTGCAGCATGAACCACTAAAGAAATGACACAATGGCTGTTTTTCAAAAATAAACAAATGAAGAAAGCAATTAGCGCAGGCTGTAAAAACACAATGAAGCCACTCGCATGGGGAGAGCAGGATAAAGAACAACACAGATGAGTTCCACTGGAGAAAAGCACTCTTTATCTCTCAGATTAAACTCATGGCAAATCTGCTTTAGATGCCACAATATTACTGTCAGGAGGCTTTAATGTGCCACTTCGTGAGGAGAAAACAATGGAAGCTCCCACTGCAAAGCCGTCATTTTTCAAGAGCATGCGTTATTACCCTCTTCATGGAAGTTATACAGTCATTCATTTCATGTCCAAGAATCTCATGGGCAGATGTAGCAGAAAAACCTCTCGCTGGACAACAGAATGGGATGCACAATAAAGTGGATGCAAATGGCGGCGTTCCTTTTGTGTTTGACTGTCTCATTTAAGAAATCAAAACACGGGACTGTGTGCGCCGTGCACAATGGAGCGAGACAAAGGGACCAAAGCTGGAGGCAGCAATTCAGTTTCCTTACCGACTTTAGGAAAGGGAGCAAAAAAAATGGGCCATCTGTCTTCCCAACTCAAGTACAACTTCTCACAACAAAGCAACTTCGGCATCAAATTTAACAGCTGCACACATTCCGGATGCGGTACAACAGGTGGACGTAAGAAGACAGACCTTAATCTTGTCTAATTAGTTTTGTTTGTGGGTGGGACGACAATCCCAAAGTTGTTCAGGCAAAGTTTTTCTCACATAAAGTACACTATATGTCCAGAATTATTTGGACACGACCATCACACCTATATGTGGGTCATCCCCAAACTGACGACAAGGAGCTATCGAAGATACAGTTGTCATGTGATCTAGACTTACAATTTTCCATCACTGGAACTAAAGACTTCAAACTTGTTCTACAATAACAATGCCCGTGTGAACAAAGTAAGATCCATGACAACATGGTTTGTCAAGGTTAGAGTGGAAGAACTCTAGCACACAGCCCTGATCTTAACCCCACTGAACACCTTTAGGGTGAACTGGAACTCACAGGGCCTTTGTACATGACCTCGGTGCTGCATCTCACTAATGCCCTTGCAGATGAATGAGCAAATCCTCACAGCTATGTTCTGAAATCTAGTGTAAAGCCTTCCCAGAAGATTGAATCATTATTATAACAGAAAAGAGGGACTAAATCTGTGTTAACGCCTGTGGTTTTGAAATATGCACATAAAATATCGGTGTGGAAGTGAAGTGCCCGCATACCTTTGGTGTTACATATATCATAATACAGTACGGTGTTTCACAATATCAAGAAAGAACCCTTAAAGGCTGCATATCTAGGATTCTGCATCTCTGAATTGTCATCGAAAGGACTGTTACAATATCCATTATGCTTTGAAGTCGACCAAGGACCACATCCTTTGTTCAGAGAATTTTCAAGGATGTCTAAATGTCCCTTCGGCATTCTTAAATTACCCACAATTCTGTGCGCGCATACTTTGAACTGTATCACCGAACTGAAAGTGGGATTTCTATGTTTTTGATTAAACTCTTCATTATTTGAAAAGGGAAAACATAACACAGGAAGGTGGATCATTTGATCTAAATTGTGATCAAAAAGAATCTGTATAAGGTTTTTTCTTTACTCTCTCAAACACAAAGCTGTGAGAAGGGAACTGTTACTAAAAGTATTAAAGAAAAAAAAAGTTAAACTTTTTTGTTTATATTTAAAAAGTGTTATATATTTTTTCATTCAATGTGCTAGGAGAACAAACGTGATTGAGGCAATATAACTTCTTAATTCTATTCTTTCTCTATTTTTATTTATTTTTGGAATTAGTGAATGTATAGTTAGATTCCCGATCTACACTCCATTCCAGTTGGGGGCTTTAATGCACCATAAATGCCAAACAAATCAAGAAGAAAAAGAAGACAGGACCTTAAGAGTGATGCAAACTGGGAGACTGTTCCACTGTTCCACTACTGTATGTTCACTGAATGCTAGGAAGTAGACTTGCCTAGCCTCTGAAGGGCCCGAGTTGAAGGACCCATCCTACCAAGGACATGTCCTTGATATTGAGAAACACCCATAGTGTAAGTCCTTATTACTGGCTGGATGACTGTCATCTCCTACGCACTCTGTAGACCTGCAATAACACAGAAGCTTCCTGCAATAACACAGAAGCTTTTAGAAGATCTAGAAGATCTTTACGTGAAATTAAACAGCACAACCATGAACTGTTTGTGCCATAGACTAGGTCTATTGTGTGGAAGGTCCACCTGGGATTGTCCTGTAAAAATGCCCATTTAGCTGGTTGCATAACGACAGTTTCCATACACGTGTTTTGAATAGACATAAAACTAAATGGACAGCTGAACAAATTTCTAGTCAGTTTTGTACATAACATAAATTTGTAAATCTAAGCATAATTGAGGTGAAAAAGTTAACAAGTAAATAAAGGTGAGATATGATCTTCTTCAAGTTTCCAGTCTCTCCATGATTCATTATGTAGCTGAAAAGCTTTTTATCGCATTATATTTCTTCAGAATATATAAGAATTTCATGTACAGAACTCAGGGATGTGCATTTTATAATTCAATTCCTAACTGATGTGAGTATGTACAGTGCTTCATAATGAGCATCATATAAAAGTGTTTGGGTTTTCACATATAACTCTTGATTCAGTAGTATTAGCATGTTTAACCTCATGTTTGGCAAATAGCTTTGACCAAACGCAACAATTCAATCACCAAAACATTCAATCATTTGTGATTGTACAGCACTTTCAGTAACAGACATTGTCACAAAGCAGCAAACTGTTGTTCACTGGATGTATTTTTACCACTGCACTATTCTGCATTTATTCTAGAGACTTTCACACTTTTCCCCTCATTCTCATGTTTGATGTGAAGCTCTTAACTTTGCATCTGCATGATTTTATGCTTTGTGCTGCTCACGTATGACTGCCTGACTGGATAACTGCATAAATGACTATACAGGTGTATACAGGTGTTCCTATTAAAGTGGCCAGCAAGGTTACCACAAGATGGTAAATGTACCAGGGTTTGATTCAGACACAATATGAAAAGCACCCTAGGTGTCCATGTGACAGTTAAGCTCAGCAGTCATAGAGCCAGTATGGGTGACTCTGCAAATCCAGAGGCAATAGAATATAAGTTAATACCAATTCATAATCATTTCCTACCTTATCTTAAAATATCCTCTGCACCTGTGCCTTCCACAAAACATTAATCCTCTGCACAATGTGGTACATTTTATTCACACCTTGGAAAACACATTTATACAATATTGAGAAAACAGCAAATTCTACTGCAATTTTCTTCGAATATCAAAGGACAAATGATGAAATTGGACATATTTATTCCAAAATAAGGTCGATTTAAAACATCTAAGCATTGCATTTGAACCTCCTAAAGCAACATTCAAACACAAACTTAAACCTATATCACCCACAAAGTGTATGAGGTCCTGTTGATGGCATGCGTGTACAAACAAACAACCACCCCACACACACGCCGGCAAACAACAAAGGCCTTTTCTGTTGCCTTCGATTGAGACCAATCACGCTTGAGTGGGGGCAGCAGATGTATCTCCCTTTGTACCCCCTGCATTTTAGACAGCTCTCCAGAGGAGCACGGCACAAAAGAAGTCAAATGTATTTTCTGCTTGCAGAGGTGAGACAGGCCTGCCATCAGACAGCCACCTCCCTTCCAATGTCGGGAAGAGCTGCAATCATCCAGCGGGCTGATGGATGGCGTTTGAGGCCCCGAGCCACGCACTCTGGCTGCTGTGCTCATTCGCCGCATGCTGCTCAGAGACAAAATGGAGCACAGCTCAATTATAAACAGATTGACAGCCACGTTGCACCATTATCAACCGCCTGGTCACCCAGGGCAAGGATGGATAGCAAAGCAGATCGCCTGCACTTTGTGACACTGAGCGACTGCACCCATTCTCATGTAACATACTAGGTGAATAAAGGCAACCAGAGAGTCTTTCAGAATTTATTTGATTACTGAAACATGTTCTTTTGTTTAGTTTTGATTATTTTTTTTTTCTATGAATTAGGCATCTTTATCTCTTCAAGCTCCATCATCTCTTCAAAGAACCATGGTAATGATTAAGGCTGAAAATGTATCATTCTCATGATTAACATTAATCTTGTCTAAAAATATCACGATGATCATGCTTTCACAATATTAACTGATGTTTTATAAAACGCACAAGCTGTTCATCACATTAAACATTTATTACAAAACCTTTGTACAAAATTCTCTTTGTACATTTGTGTATTTAACAGAAACCAAAAAAAAACCAAAATGACCAAATCCCTTAACTGCCCTTCTTTTTCGACACATGCATGTTTGCTTTTTAAGTTTTTATTTCACCGTTCTGTGTTTTAAACTCTGCCAATATTTGTTTTAGTCTTTCTTTAAACTTCTTTAAACTGACACGAAGACTCATTTTTCCACAGGATACGACTGAAGCGTTGCCAAAAATATATTTTTGAGAGCGACATTTCTGTCTCTTACATCATCGCTATTTATCACTCAGTCATTATAAGATCAAACAGAGAGCGGCTTTGAGGAAAAGCAGCACACTGAGCCGGAAAAAAAGAGGAACTCTAATTTTATCGATATTTTGAAAAGTAAACAGTGTGGTAACCATCCAGTCATACACTGTGACTAACTGTGAAGCTGTGACACCAAAACAGCCCCAGTGATAATTTTGTTGAAACTGTAGTGAGGGAAAAAGGCACACTCATGAGCTACTGGTGCAATGGTCCACTCTAAGTGCTTAAGTGGTATTGGCCAGTGGAAGATCTTTTAGTCATCTGCATATCAATATTTAGATTTTTGTTACAAAATTTTTTTTTTTTTTTTTTTTGTTACATAAAATTTTTTGCTTGCAAAGTCTGGATAAGCAAACAACATGACTGAATGGCAAGAGCAGTTTTAATTAATGTTTAGTTTATGGCTACAAATAAGACGGTTACCTTTTGTTCCATAGTGTTGCCATATTTACATACCTAAAATGCTACCTAAACTTTTGTAAGTGATGTTTTTTTTTAGTTTGCATTATTGAGTCAGTACAAAAAGGTTATATATTTCTAAAGGGTACTTTTACAATAAAAAAAAAGAAATGATACACAGACATGGTTTTTTTTACACAAAAAGGTTTCCTCCCACAGTCCAAAGACATGCACGTTAGGTTGATTGGTGTCTCTAAAGTGGCACTAGTGTGTGAGTGTGTGTGTGAGTGAGTGTGTGTGTGCCCTATGATGGATTGGCGCCCTGTCTAGGGTTGTTCCTGCCTTGTGCCCTAAGCTGCCGGCTAGACACCGGCTCTCCCGTGACCCTGAAAAGGAATAAGCGGTCATGAAAATGAATGAATGAAATGACAAAAAGTTTGTATGTCCGTAACCAAGGTAACACCTTACATAACAGACCACTTTTCAGACATAAAACATAATGAAGGCTGCTGGGTTTTGCATGTAAAAAAAGAAGTGACAGTCAAAGTTTCCAGTAGTGGCAGATTCTCCAAGATGCTCAGTAAAATTTAAAAGCTAATTTCCTGCACAATAAAACTGTACATACTACCTGGGAAAAAAGCACATCAAATAACGACTTAACCCTAGTTTATTACTGTTTACTGTACATTACAGTGTTTTCTTTTATGTAGAAACATCTTCATTATTTTCAAAGGCATCTTTGCTTTACAGCGAGTCTTTGCATGTGCCTTATTAAGACTTCTGTATCGTACTGTACAATAATTAGCTGTAAGTTTTACTGAACATCTTCGAGAATCTGCCACAGCTCTTCTGGAGACTTTGGCTGTCACCCTTACTTCTTTTTTTGTACACAAATCCCAACAGCCTTCATTATGTTTTTTTGTCTGAAAAGTGCTCTGTTATGTAATGTGTTGCTTTCATTACTGACATACAAACACCCTTGTTTAACATTTATTTTTTTAATGGAAAAATGACATTTGGAAATTAAAACCTTTTGTACTGACTCAATAATGCAAACTCAAAGAAGAAAAAAACTTTAACAAAAGTTGTACCTAAAAACAATAGGGTGCTTAAGACTTTTGCACAGTACTGTACATGTTACATGTGAAATCTGGTCTAATGTGTCTAGCCATGAAGCCAGTCTCTGGTCTGATATTCTGTTTTCAGATAAACAACTTACATGAAGACTAAAGTCATTTTATTATATATACTCTTCTAAAATAGTTTGTGGCAGGACCACATCTGTACTTACAGTTGATAATGCCTTGATAATACTTTCCAAAAGAATCCCACTTGGATCACCGCCAGAGTGACTAGACACCTCGGATAACACATAATAATGAGCATTTCTGTTTTGTATGATCCTATTTACACCGGATTGTTATATCTTGTATGTGAATTCTAGCAAGATATGAATCACATTCATGCATTTATGTTTGCATGTATCTCTTGTTAGAAGGAAAAAAATTGATTCTTATATCACATGTTAAGGTGTAAATGATTGTTTTCAGTTGCTTAAAAATATATTAGAGATGTATTGCTTTTATATAAACACCTAATTATAAATAATTCAGGTATTCTTTATTCCTGCATACACTGTCCTTTTCGACAGCCAGAATCTCTTTAGTCTGGTGATGGCATTGCATTTCATCATTATATTCATTCAGTCTTTCTTCTACAGTTGGGTGAATGTGAGATAGTGGGGCGGTCCTCAATTAACATCCAGCCACCCACAATCCCATAATGCCGTCTTCCTAAAGTGTCACTGATGCATATTGATTTGATTGGACTATAACCGAGTAAAGGCTGTCCTTTTACCACAGTGGACAAGTTTGCACTGGAATCAAATCTTCCAACCAGTCTGGATCAAGTCAAGAAATCCAACACATCTTCTACTAGAAATGATTTAAGTTCACACATTCAGATGAGCAGGTGTTGTGTGTGCACTGTGCCTCAATCAAAGAGACTGTGGGATGTAGGATTGTAATTTAGAGAATGCACTGGCTCTCATTTTCTCCCAGTTGATGAAAACGGCCTGGAACGAACAGGAACACCTCCACAGAACCAAGTCGTTAAGGCAGGTACTAATAATAAATGATTAAAATGTGATTTATTCATAACTAGTTCATTAGGAGCTAAACATCTCCCATGACTAGTTAATAATGAAGAAAGAATGTCAGAGAAACCCGATACACTATCACTTTACACTCTCATCACTACTTCAAATTATGTAATGAAAGATGAGCTCCAGGACTAATGAGGTGCAGTGGGTAGCATTGCCGCCTCGCAGCTCCAGGGTCCCCAGTTCAATCCAGAGCTCAGATTACTGTCTGTCCAGTGTTTCATTTATTCTCAGTGTATTTATGGGTTTCCTTTAGGTTCCTTGTTTCCTCACTTATCCACTAAAACATGCCAGCATGTTGACTGGCTACTCTAAATTGGCCCTAGGTGTAAATGCGTGTCCCTGCTCCCTTTGCCATGACTCTCATAAGGGAAACACGTTTACTGAGGATGAATAAATAAGTAAAAACACTTCATCCCATAAACTTTAACAATAAACAATCAAAATTACCAGAGCATACAGCTTATAATGACCAGAGCACACAATCAGACCCTTGATGATGAGTTATTTTCATAAATAGACTTTTTTTTAGAGTTTTTTAGGTTTTCTGGGGGTTTTAAACCCAGTGTTGAAAAAGTAGAGGAGAGTAGGGTAAGACGAGCCAGTGGGCAAGTTGACATGTCACCTGTATTTTCATTTTCATCTTGCTGTGAAAGGAGGAACCATGTGGATGAAGTGGTAAGCATATTTTTTCCCAAAAAGTGAGGTTTTTTTTCAAACAAATTTTTTTTGGGGCATATCATGTATAATCAGCCTCACTCAAAAGTAATTTAGCTCAGTTTAAAAAGTTGTATCAGATATGTTGATGAACTGGCACTGTGTAAAACCATGTGAGTCAGTTAGCAAAAGTGTAGCTCGGGGTTGTTAAGGCCTGTGGGGCAGAGCCTAGGAGGTAAGTTCAACCAGTCGTTCATCTTACTCCCTCATGTTTGCATGAAACTAAATAAAATATTTTTGTTTAAATTAGTATTGAATCTTAACAATGAATAACTGACATCATATTTCATATTGTAGATATAGCATAACAGCTACAATTATAGAAAAACACAGATACAACCATAAAGAGGTAAAAAGCCTGAAACTGAAGGCAAAGAAGATGTTTAGGGAAGACGGAGAAGGAGCTTGCAGACAATATAAACTGTTTCTAATGGAATATTAGGGAATGTAGCACAGTTGGAGGAAAGCGCTATCCACCCACTGCCTTATGCCTGAGCTCACAGATGCCCATGATTGGCCAGTGTCACTGTGACTGATATGGGAGAGAGAGTATGCCACCCCTCCTTCCCTGAAAGCACAGCCAATTGTGCTTCCTCAGACTCCTTGCCATGGATGGCTGTGGCATCACGGGGCTTCGAACATGTGATTTCCATATAATAGGGCACTTTTTTGCTGTGTTATTCTAGAGCACCCTAAACTCCTTGAAAGCTCTCAAACTCAAGCTCGACCCACAGTGCCACCATCTTGCCTGCTGTATGCCTGAAGTATGCCTACAGCCTTTAATAGGACCACCATGCTAGAATTGTGTTGCATAAGTGATAGGTATAAGTAGAAAGCACATAAATAGCCTATGTCACACAGCCTACTTAAGATTAAAACTTGTTAAATAAACTATAAGTAAAATAATCTTATTTCAACTACCTAGTTGTGTAGAATAAATGAAAACTAGAATGTGTTAAATTGGGGATAATAAATAGATTAATAAATCATTTGATTATTTTATTACTCTATTTTTTCACATTTCAATGTTTTGTTTTCTGGTTAATACAATCGGTAGTAATTATTTTCTCAGACGGCTCAAATTACCCTGTCTGCTGGATCAACTTACCCCTAACATGGGGCTAGCTGAGGTACAAGACCACTTTTTTGGGATCCCATAATTTGTTGTCTATTTGTGTTATGCACATGGGTAAGGTTTCATTTAATAATAGACATCCTGAGCTTGTGTTATATGCATTAGTGTTAATCCTGTCTCATACCTGTCTCATATTCCCCTGGCTATAGGTCAACTTAAGTACATAAAAAAAAAAAACAGTCTTCCCTAAATGGCTAGGCAATATCAGAAACATTAAGCAGACAAATGGTCAGACTTTGGCGAGATGAAATCAGCAAACATGAAGCAGACTGTGGCCCAAACACTATTTAATTATAAATACCATTATTCTTTCATTCTCAGACATTTTTTGACTTACTATGTGCCCTGACTGCAATAAGTAAAAAATACTTATACTGAACATTTAGAAGGCAGTCCTCAGTATCAGTGAGTTGTTAAGTTTAGTGCTACAGGTACTTTATACGGCCAAAAGTGTATGGACATCTGACGCATATATCTCGGCCTTCCCCAAACTGTTGTCACAAGTTGGAAGCAGAAAATAATATAAAATGTCTTTGTATGCAGTAACTTTACAATTTCCCTCACTGAAACTAAGAGACATGGGATGTTCAACAAGCACGGTCAGGTGTCCATTTGTAATTGGCCATACAGTGTAAGTCAAATTACTAATCTTCTTCTAAAATTTTTGACGTTTTGTTCAATGATAATGTACTTCACTAAGCCAATAAAAACATGCTGCATAGGATTGGACCTGCCACACTAATGACTTCATTTCTTAATTAGCAATAAAATATGTACAGTATGTTGCTATAAGAACAAACGTCTGCAGATGAGGCTGAGTAAACTGAAAATTGCATTAGACAAATCCAGATATATGATAAGCACTGGAAGACTACTTGCACTGAATGAAGATTACGGGAGATTATTAGAAAAATGTTCAAACTTTACACTGAAGTGACAGAAAAACTGGTATACCAGTTAATACTTGGTAGGTCCCCCACGGGATCTTGGAGGGAACATTGCCGGAATTGTTGTAGTCACAATACATCCTTCAAATGCTTCTTCCTTCTATCGCTTTATTCACACACCGGCGGCCGCAACCAATGACGTGCATATACTGAAATGTCTGATAAATTAAAAATTGGCTTTAATTTTTTTATGCAAATGACTCATTCACTGTCTGGGACTATAAAAAAAGGACACAGAAAGACATAAACTCAGATTTGGAATCCTTACTATTGACTAACGATTAAGACGAGGTTGAAGTAAATACTGATTAACTAGATCTCGTAAAGGTAATGACTTTAATACCCTGAGCCTATAATACTGTATTCTCCAGGTGCTGTTGTATTAGACAGGCAGCTCACAAAAAACCCAGAGAGGACAAGGCATTGAGGCTGACAGAAATCATAGCTCCCCAGTGACCAAAGCTGAGGAATGAACCCTGAGTCTCTGTTTACCATTTTCTCCTTAAGCGCCATCACTGCAGAATAAAGCAGTGAGGACGGCTCCTACAGCACAAACCAGCATGCTCAAACACACTCTCTGAGAGATTCAGTCTGTTTAGAATACTGAGCTCATACGAGCTTTAGTAAGTAAACAACACAAACACCTTACTGGGAACAAAGGCACTAAGGGGCAATAATACTGTCCCTCTTACTGTATTCCTTTGCCTGATCTAATATTTGTTATGCAAACTGCTGAGTGCATTTTCCAGCCAATACACTTTAATGATGATAATCGGTCTCGGGGGGACGTGAGGTAGACATTTTATGATCAGCCAGTAAATGTCTTACTTACAAGCCAGAGGCAGTAATGGACAAATTTGAAGATGTAAATGCAGACAAGGTTGTAGGAAGAACATCACAGGGGATCATCATCATCATCATCATCATCATCATCAAAATGCCACTTTATAATTTTTTTAGAGAAGCCTTACAGCAGAGTTCAGACCATTACACACACACACACACCCCCACCAACCATCTGTAATGGAATGTCCTTATAGTGCAAAAATACATAACATCCATACTCTGAAATGATATCTGTATCCCTGTGTACTGTATAAGTTTGGTAAGAAACACCCAGCAAAATTGCAGTCTTCCATTTAAAAACCCTGTGAGCTGAACTCTTTTAACCTGTTTTGGGGGTGCCCATATTCAGCACTGGATTTATTCGTGATGTCACATGTCACAATAGTGGTTAAGAATTTAAATTTTCATGTCTTTTTTAACCTAGTCTACTAGGTTTAAATGTTATAATTTTATTGTGACACTTGTATACAGTGTTTTGCTGTTAAAACCTTTAGTCTGGTTGTCCGTTTTACAGGGGTTAGACAATGAAACTGAAACACCTGTCATTTTAGACCACAATAATTTATTAGTATGGTGTAGGGCCT
>JAOVYV010000050.1:10096333-10107005 GCA_025674545.1 Hassar affinis
CACCCTATGCTGCCGGCTAGGCACCGGCTCTCCTGTGACCCTGAAAAGGAATAAGCGGTTAAGAAAATGAATGAATGAAACATAATATAAAACGGTTTGAATTTTGTGATCCAGAAGAAATGGTAAAAGAAGTTATACTTTAATTTCGGTATTATGTTTTCCTATTTTAAATAATGGCCTGTTTAGTCCTATATGACCAAAATGTACAGGTTCTGTCTGTACAGTTTCATCCTACTGTTCAATGTATCCTAATATATAGGATTGTGGATCATTTAAAAAGCAGAGAAGACATTCTGAAAGACATCCTTCTCTGAATTCTCTGAATGAAGGAAATGGTCCTTGGACGATTTGAAGGATCCTAGACATCGGAACAGTCCCTCAGCACCATTTGACGACAATTAGATGACACGGCATCCCAGAAATGCAGCTTTTAAGGATTCTTTCTTGATATTGGGAAACAGTTTGCAGGTAGACGCACAGACAAAAGTTCACAGATGAACCATGTTTGCTGCTAATGAGGTATCAGGGGGTGGGACATTCATGTTCCAGGGTGCATTTAATTGGACGGACACAAGCCAAATGCAGGATGAGTCATCCAAAAAAAGGGGCTCCCAGAAATGGTAAAAAAAATATAGCTAAATAAAACTTATTTTATTTTACTTACTTAGAAAATATATAGAATATACAGTACTGTATGTCAAAAAGGATTTTTTGCTGATTGGTACAAATACAAATTTCATGGAATTTCTGGATTATTTGCCACTCTTACTAAGTAAGCAATATTGCATGAGTAAGAGTAGGACTATACTGAATATCAGCATGGATGTTATTCTGCTGTAGGCATAAGGCCACAGGGTGAGCGCTGTAACTAATCACAGCTGAGCCAATATTCAGTCTGTGAGTGCAATGTTGCTTTTATACAACAGTTACATAAACAAGAAATTTATATAGAGGCAGTGACACTTCAGACAAAATATGACTGAGGGTGTGTTCAGACTTGTAGTTCTGAGCCCTTGGTTCAGATCAAAATGTTGTTGCATTTTAGTTCTGTTTTGCTTAGGACAAATTTACAATCAAATCAAACTAATAAAAAAAATGAAGGATGATGTACATTTTGCAGGCCAGTCGTCAGAACAACGCACCACATACTTACTGGGGTTGTGAATACCTGGTGGTATTTTTACCAACTGGAAACACAGCAGGAGGAGGTAAAGGAGTCAAAAGATTTTTGTTGGGTTCATTTAGATCCCTTTGGTTCATACTGTGTTCATACTTCAAACAATCTGAAAGTGAGTCCCTTTCAAAATGGACCAAGACCCGCCTTTTCAATCTCGGTCTGCTTATTTGGTGCGTGCCAGAGCTCGAAAGGAAGCATTCACACTTACTCTAACGAACCGCACTAACAGAGAAATCGCTCTGTTAATCAAACCAAAGCTGACAAGGCTGAACTTTTTTTTGCTCTGCTAGTGGAAAGGGATCCTAAAGAAGCCTGTCTCACTTTATAGCACATCAGCTAGCTCACTATCGAGCTCAGATTGAATTGTACATTCCAGTTAAAGGTGCTTTCGGTTCCCACTTCAGTCACTTTGCTCTACAGAACTCTACAGACTACGCACCTCATACCTTATATACCTTATATGTGCTTGACAGATACTTTACATATACACACTACCCACACTTATTTACATATGCAATTACCATCTATGTATACAGATATATAAAATTACAGGGCACCAATCCATCATAGGGCACACACACACACACACAAGGGGCACTTTAGAGACACGAATCAACCTAACGTGCATGTCTTTGGACTGTGGGAGGAAACCGGAGAACCCGGAGTAAACCCATGCAGACACAGGGAGGACATGCAGACTCCACATAGAAAGGACCCAGACCGCCCCACCCGGAGATCGAACCCGGGACTTCTTGCTGTGAGGCGACAGTGCTACCCACCAAGCCACTGTGTCACCCTTAAGCCATAGAATTGATTTTAAAAATTTTAATGCTTACTTATCAGGCTGTCCACAATGAGATCTTATGTGCACTTCATAGTTCATGAGAACTATCCTCAAATCAGAGGTTATTAGCTGTACTAACCCCTGTACTAACGTAAAATCAAAGGGGGTCCAGTTTTTTTGCAGTTTATGCCCCAAAATTGTGGAATAATCTCCCTACTGATGTTAAAAAAAAGTTTAAAAGAGAAGAAATAGTTTTTATTCTCTGGATTTTAACAGCTCTTATGTATATCTATGTATACAGATATATAAAATGATCATATTATATTATTATATTATCTTACAAGTACGACAACATTCCCATTCCTTGTTTTGCACTAAGACAGCTAATTTGTACTTATGGTAGACGCTAACTGCATTTCGTTGCTTTTTACTTGTACTGAGCAATGACAAGTTGAATCTATCTATCTATCTATCTATCTATAATTGCCATCCTGTCTTACTTTTCATCTTTGTTTGAGGAGCTTTCACATTTTAAGATAAAAAAAGTTATATTCCTGAAAAAAAAGGATTGTCCACTGCTAACTCTACTGTAGTAACCTTTGGTGCTCTGAAGTGGAATTTTAAAGTGAAACATTTAAAGTGAAAGTGATGGATGTGATACACACAGTGAAACCTTACAGTGCAATTACAGGAAATATAGGCACTCTTGACCAATAATGCTGCTTGACTTGATCAAATTCATTGCCCAGAACAACCAGCCAGTGAAGATGTGGTTCTGTACAGTCCAGGATGCACAGCCAGCCAGAGGAAAAGCTCTCTCCTACATGGTGCTGGATGAATCAGGTTTCCTCTGCACCTCACCCCTGTAGTCTGAGCTGCTCTCTCTGACTAAACCTGTTGATGGATTACATGCCAAACCGGTGTGATCCCACAAGTCCACTTACAGTGATGCTGGGAATCGTGCACTACAATGTAGTGAGAGGGGAGAGGGGGGGTTGTTCTGGTGTCTGTCGGATCCACAGTGAAACCCACGTCTCATTGTAAACGCGTGCGTGTTCGTGTGCGTGGGTCTCAGCTGGAGTAGAGGAAAGAAAAACAACGCACAGATGCGTGAACAATAATAAGGGGGGGGAATGGGTGATGGGGTGATGTGTAGAGGAGATTTGCACAAGCGCTCTCGTGACTGTTGATGTGACAATATCTGGGACGTAGTAAACCCTTTTTCCCAGGATCCTGAGGACACACGATGCCTGTTTTCCACACGACTTTTATTTATTTATATTTTTTGCACCTTCACCTGACAGCTACTTTGTGTTATTCTTATTCATTCACCATTGAGTTTCACGCCACAAACCCGGAGAAATATGAGTCTAAACAGTAAACAAGAACAAACAAACAAAAGCGCGTTTTGTTTCTTACTCTTAACACACACACACACACACATACACACACACACACACACGGATACTTAACACGCGCGCAGACCGCAATTAAACATCCGCGCGCAGCTCCTGCTTTACCTCTCAGCCACAGCACGGCTTATTCGCGTTCGCGCTTCACTGAGGCACAAAGCATCACGCCGAGTGGTCTAAACTTTTAAGACTTACCTTCACGCAGAAAAGCCGTTAAAACGAGACAGGTGAGGAGTGAGAGAGAGGGAGATCCGCTCGCCAAGCCTGCCATGTTGAACACCTGCTCCAGACTGGCGGCGCTAAATCACCTAGAGACGCTCTGGAGGATAATGAGATGCGGGAAGGAGGAGGACGAGGAAGAGGGAAACCATACACCATACACCACACTCTATACCCCCTACACCAACTAAAGTGGATTTCTACCCCGCGTTGCGTCACATGAGAAAAAAATAAACTGAAATCCTTCCCATCTTTCCACTCACTGACTTTTTTTTCTTATTTGACTTCAAATAGGCTGTTAGCTTTTATTCAATAGCTGTTTTTTTTAAATATCTTGGCCATGTGTTGGTGTTGAGTTCACAAATGAATAGTTAGTCAAAATGTGTTTCTTTTGAGCATAAATGAACATATTAGAATTAAGTTTGTAGAAATATATAGTAGTTGGACCGGGGTCGGTTGTTCCTACAGCAAAGGTGCTAACTTGCTTGACTTTGCATTCTGAACTCACTTTCCTGGTCACATGTGGACAAAATATTTTACTTTAAAATGACATGAGTGCTTTTTTTTTACTTAAAATGTAAGAGGAAAGAAGGCAAAAAAAATATGGCTACTTGGGAAACATCATGAGTTGCAGCCTGAGTACTGGGTACTGATTCCATTCAAAGGGAACAGTCTGCATTTAGCCAAGTATCGTTTAAATACCCCGGATGTGTTCTTGCTCCGCCCATTTTTTGATCAAGGATGCTTTATCAAGCAAGCATATTGCACCAGCATTGCCTTCTCTACACTGGTTCCCTATAAGCTACAGAATTCATTCATTCATTCATTTATTCATTCATTCTCTTAACCGCTTATTCCTATTCAGGGTCACGGGACTCCACACAGAAAGGACTCCACACAGAAAGGACCCAGACCGCCCCATTCGGAGATCGAACCCAGGACCTTAGGTTAATTGGTGTCTCTAAAGTGCCCCTAGTGTGTGTGTGTGCCCTATGATGGATTGACACAATGTCTATGGTTGTTCCTGCCTTGTGCCCTAAGATGCCGGCTAGGCACCGGCTCTCCCGTGACCCTGAATAGGAATAAGCGATGAAGGTAATCGATGGATGGATGGATGGATTTTTTATCACTGCTGGGGATGCTTCCCTGTTGGCATGTGATGTATTTAGAATGATAAGAGAGGTCCATTTTTAAACTGCGTACTGTTAGCCAGCTTAACATTAGGCAGTTAACAGCCGTAAGTGTATGGCGAGAGTCAGTTTTACTCATATTTAAAATGGTACTGGAGTGTAACTAAATACATGTATGCCATTTGCTCCTTTGCTGATGCCACCATCGTCCACACAGTGAACCTCTGTTGGCTGGTGAAGGATACACCTGTTGGACATGTCATTGCCATGGAAAAGACGGAATTTCTCAGCCTCATATAAAGGCGCCTTGGACGTTGGACAGCCTAGTCATGCCAATATGACAGAATCTGTCTTCAAATGCACCACAGCTGTGGTGTAATTGTGTGGACTTGGGACAGTCAGATATGCCAGAATGCATTTCACACCAAGCTCTGTGTGATGGCAGAGGAGAAAACTTACAGCTTTAAGTTAGAAATACTACAGTTGTTGTGTTATAAGAAGTTGAGAATGTCGTTATTTAAGGAATTTCTCAATACAAAGTACGCCAAGTTTGGACTTACATACTTGGTAGTACTGACTTGGTAAGTTTGACTCCCAGGTACAGAATCCTGAGGACTGAAGGATGCCGTACGTTCATTCTGCAATTGGAACAGCAGTGTACTTATCATACTCAACGTCACCTGCTAGCATGACTGCACATCTCAGAAAACATCGGAGCAAATTTTCACGTAACGCTGGATAGATTTTTTTTTTATCACAGCACAGTTGAAAGCTCAAATGTGATAGGTCAGAAAAAGTGCATTAATTTCCTATAACAGCATACCTTGGAAAGTAGTTCTGGTTGTAACATTAATCATCAGTTAATGTTAATGTGCTTGGTCTAATATGCTATTGTTTCTTTAATAACATCTCATACACAGGGCCTTGTATGGTGAAAGCTCCACATAATCTAATCCTAATAATAAACTTAACGATGTAAGTTTTTTTTTTATGTTAGGACACATTTATCTATAGAAAGAGTCTTGGATGTAAGAGCTTACAAGAGCTTGGATAAAAGAACAGTCACTATGCTTTGTGAAGTTTGTGAGCACAGGAAAGTCTTCAGGACAAAGGAATTTTACCCTTTCTGGTTTCTGTGCGAAATGGCAAGCTGTGTTTTTTGAGAGAAAGACAAAGAGAGAGAGAGAGAGAGAGAGAGAGAGAGACGATAGAGTAAAAAAAAAGCAAGGCTGGTGAGAGAATGACAGTTATTATGGCTATAACATAAACGAGAACAGGATCTTTTGATCTTCGGAAGTTTCACAGCATTAAATCCAGTTATAAAACTTTTAACCTTTGTGACATTTTGTACACCAGTAAATTAAACATTGTAACCCACAGGTGTGCATTATTTTTTGTATAATAGCAAGGTCTGGAGTGTGTTATTCCTTACATGGCACACTACTAGCGTACATAACCTGCACATAAGTAGGTATGCTACTTAAAATTCCAGCACCGCAGTGTAAAATGCTGAAAAATGAAGTGTCTTTTTTTAATGTGATATAGCCACCATTAGTAAGAATTCATGAATGCAACTGTCTTTCTGCCTTGAAGTGTGTGTGTGTGTGTCTGTGTGTGTGTGGGTCTGTGATGTTTCTCCACATTGCTTTCAAATGATGCCATCAATAAGATCGTGTTGATCTTCATATTTTTAGTTATGTCTTTTCCTCAGTTATCTAACCAACAGGGCTTTCATGTCTTACACCCATGACACGTAACTGTATAATTATAATCTTAGAGCATAATCCTAAGTGAGGCATAAATGTTAGTTTACTGCACAAATTGCATGCTTCATAGTTTGTAATGACACCCAAGCTGCTAATAATAACCAGCTATTATGCTTAAGCATGTCTCCTATGAAGGTTTGGGAGGTTTACATAAAAATATATTCTGATACAAATATTAATTCCCCAATAAAAATTTATAAATGTGAGTGACCTAAGCCAAGTATCACAATATTAAAGTAACATAACTTGATTACTTTCCATTACTTTTGGTCATGATGTTACCCTTTTCTGCTTTAAACACAAAATAATGGTGAAATTTCGACTCGCTGAAAGAATTTTTTCACTTGATAATGAATCGGCAACTGTAAGATTAGCTGTGTGTTTATTGGAGACCACAGTAGTGGCGTGAGAATTGTGAAGTGCTGTAATGTGTGCGCATGTGCATGGGAGTATGTCGTTCTATGGTGCCACATCACTGTCAAAACAAGGGGGTGGAAAAACACCAGTTGAAAAATATAAACCTGAAGGTTTTAACACTTTGCAAGTGTAAATATCTCTCTCGCACATGAAAATGCAAACTTCACGAGCACAGAAAGTGGTATTGCATCATTTTTTCATTCTCAAATGTTTTTGTTCCTTCTTGATTTGATAGTTGTCCTTGCGCACCAAACTTATTGCCTTTGGCTGCCCTCTGTGCTTGAGTTTTGACAATTCAGGGCCGTTTCTGTCAGCGAATCCTATTGGCTGATGTCCCCTGGTTTTGTGAGTGACCACCTACTACGAAAAACGTTCTCCAGAAAACAAAGATGGACAATGAAGAGGAACATCAGCAGGTGAGTTAGACTAAAAGCAAAACTTTAGGTTTATCTTAATTATAATAATTAAATACTCCAGCTTAAGACTTGGTTTATTTACATTTACATTCACATTTATGGCATTTAGCAGATGCTCTTATCCAGAGCGACTTACAAGAGTGCTTAGTCATTAACTTGGAATATCCAATGCTAAGGCTGGTAGACCTGAATTCAATTTACTTTGAGCTATAATACTGCTAGAAATTTAGCCATATACTACCTAATAGATAAGTCCCAGAACCCAAGTATACTTAAGCTACACAAAACCAGGGAAGAACAAGACATAGGGAATACAATAACTGCTATAACAGCTTTGAGGTAGTGCTCATTCAAGTGCTCTCGAAAGAGGTGGGTCTTCAGTTGGCGTTTAAAGACAGTGAGCGCCTCCGCTGTTCGGACACTCAGGATGAGTTCATTCCACCACCTTGGTGCCAGAACAGAGAAAAGTCTGGATGCTTGTCTCCCATGTGTCCTGGATGACAGTGGGTCGAGTCGAGCCGTACTTGAGGCACGAAGGGCTCTGGGTAACCATCGAGCTTTGACCATTGCCATCAGGTAGGGAGGGGCTGGACCATTTTTGGCTTTGTAGGCCAGCATCAGGGTTTTATATCAGATGCAAGCTGCTACAGATTATGAGTTTATGAGAAGGCTTTCACTGATTTCTGATTCTTGTTGCACACTGGCTTTTCCCCCATCATCTTAATATAGATGCAATTACAGAATGGAGTGAAGCGCATAATCTGAATGTTTTAGCAGGCCATAGAGTTCTCAAAATGGTAAAATAACATTACCCTATGTTACAAGTTTCTGTTGACCACCCTGGTCCTTCTTTTTATATCGAAACTTTCAGTGGTTGTGGTATGGGTTAGTTAAATAATTTACTTATTTATTGAAATGAATTCCCAAAAGCTCATTCCATTGCAGGTTTAAACACTGTAGCAGAGGTTAACATTATAGACCGGGGTGGGCAGCAGGGCTGGAGTCCAGCACAATTTTCTGATTTCCCTGCTCTAACAATCCTACTAACCCTGGCAATTAACAGGTGAGAAGAATCAGGTGTGCCTGAGCAGGAAAAGCAGAAAACTTTGCATGAATCCAGCACTCCAAGAAAGGAATTGCCTACCCCATTATAGCCTAACTAAATTATTTAATTTGTTTACAGTAAATAAGTAAATTATTTAACTAACCCATAACTAACTAATATTCAAGTAACCACTGAAAGCTTCAATATAAAAATATACTGTAGCTCCTGAATAATTCATAGTAATTACTGTTTAATATCCTTTAAGATAAATAAACAAACAAGGTTTTAACTCTCAGGTACATATAATCCCTAAGTTTCATAAATATTAAAGTTCATGTGGCATAAATATCATATGCTGTCTGCCTCAGCTAACACAAAAATAGACACATAGCTTTGTTGGATTTACCTTTGTTTGTGATCATCCTTATTATATAGCTGCTAAAATATCACCATTAGATATAGTCCTGCATACATGGAGACACAGTGTAAGCGGGCGGCACTTATTTCCAATGGTTCTGAGCAGGCAGAATCCCATCTAATTGCACAATTTATTTGCTGCTCTATTCAGGGTGTTCACGTCAATCCTCATTCAGCAATGTACACAGATAGCATTTAGAAGCTCGTTTCAATCTCCCACACAGGTTTTCTTTCCACAGGATTTAATTTCACACATCAAGTTCACTTCTGATATCATTATCCATGGCATCTTGCCTGCTCTAACTTAGTTAGGGATGGTAGATGCCACAAGGAGATATTGTACAGCAGCAATATAAGTCTGTGCATGTTAGTTCTCTATATGCTTGCATCTACTTTTATTTATTATATGATTTAGACACAGTAGAAGGTGTTCTTCTGTCATTGCTCTTTTACATGGAAGTAAGTTGCTTAAACTGTAAGGGAGTCAATAAAACAACAAATGATATAATGCATGTGTAGAGTAAAATGCTGTTATGGGAAAACAAATTAGCAGTGGGGTAGTGTGATGTGACCTGATGTAAAGCAGAGTTACTTTTACCATGTGGAAGTTGATTATTTTCCAGTGATTGTTTTATTCCACTTAAACCATAGCAACTGATTACAATTTTGTATTCATTTTATATAAAAAAACAATACATTATTCTTAGTGTATACATTTATTGTAGCTGAATGTCTGCAAAACAAATGAATTTCCATTATGTTTGTTATAACGTCTATATACAGTTCTCCTAAAGAAAAAATGCAGCTTGTAACATAACTGAGAAACCATAAAATGGTTCAAGAAATTGATAGTGCTGTGACATAAAGAAGGGTAACTTGGATAAATACTATCAATACATAATAATAATAATAATAATAATAATAATAATAATAATAATAATAATAATAATAATAATAAACAGAAGAAAAAGAAGAAGTAGAAGAAAAAGAAGGGGGAAGAGAAGAAGAATAAGAAGGAAAGTAATAAATCTCCAAGAGCACACAGAAACTACCAGTCTAAAAGATAAGAGCATGGCAAAAGAAACTAGATAAACATAAATAATAAAAATGTATAGGTGTTCACAGAAGAGCTCAGAACTTCATGCATACTTCTTGTTATACAATATGTGCAAGAGGACAAATTGAGCTTTGGGTTCTGATGTACATTTATGACCATTTCTCATCTGTTCTCTAATGGCTCTACCATATATAGTAATCAGCAGTTCATTAAATGTTCATTTAAAATGATAATTGTTCAATTAGTCATCATTCCATTGCATGTATTTTAAATTATGTTGAAACCCTAATTATGTGTTTTGAGTGATCAAAAATCTTGCTACATATACAGTATATATATTACATATATAGTACTGTGCAAAAGGTTGTGAGTAGGTGTGGAAAAATACTGTAAACTAAGAATGCTTCCAAAAATGGAAGTGTTAATAGTATATTTTCATAGTATCAAGTATCAAAATACAGTGAATGAACAGAAGAGAAATCTAAATCAAATCAATATTTGGTGAGCATCCTTTGCCTTCAAAACAGCATCAATTCTTCTAGGTACACTTGCACACAGTTTTTGAAGGAACTAGATGGTAAGTTGTGCCAAATATCTTGGAGAACTAACCATAGCTCTTCTGTGGATGTAGGCTTCCTCAAATCCTTCTGTCTTTTCATGTAATCCCTTTTCATGTAATCCCATACTCGATGATGTTAAGATCAGGGCTCTGTGGGGACCATACCATCACTTCAAGGACGTCTTGTTCTTTGTGTTGCTGAAGATAGTTCTTAATGACATTGGCTGTATGTTTGGGGTCGTTGTCCTGCTGCAGAATAAATTTGGGGCCAAT
>JAOVYV010000050.1:10159048-10177360 GCA_025674545.1 Hassar affinis
GTTCCCTTAACTCCAACAACATTTTCTAGTCTGTGAAGGAGAATAGTATGATCGATGGTGTCAAAAGCTGCACTAAGATATGGATGCATATGGGGCTGAGTAGAGTACAGTACAGCCCAGTCAGAGTGCCTATGCTGACCCCTGTACACCAATGAGCACATGAGCATCAGAACTGGAGCAAAAACGTAAAAAAGGTGGCCTGGTTTGATGAATTTTTGCTTTTGAATCATGTGGATGGTTGGGTGGGTGTGCGTCGTGCTGGACAAACAAGTCAGATCCATGGAGGCCCCACCTCAAAACTTACAGGACTTAAAGGATATGCTGCTAATGTCTTAGTGCCAGATAACACAGCACAGCACGTCTTTTGGAGTTCATGTCTCAACAGGTCAGATCTATTTTGGTGGCACAAGAGGGAGCTACACGATATTAGGCAGGTGATTTTAATCTTATGGCTGATTGGTGTGTTATTGATCATGTTAAGCGATGCACATACATGAAACTTTGACAAATTGGGTAACAAGAAGGTACAAATAAACAAGATAATTAGGAACTTAAACAAAAACAAGTAGAGACAATTAGGATGAATAAACACAATGACAATGCTAAGGGGCAGAAACATGACCGGGAAATGAAAATAAATCTCACAGTAAGAGCACAGGCTATGCTGCTGGTGTAAACAATAGCGCCAAACTCTGAGGGGATTCATGACAAAAAAACAAAAACAAAAAACGTATTCCTACCATTTCTGTACAAAGAAAAGAAATATGACCTACCTTACCTGCTGAACCTTAATATCCTGCTGTCTACATTCAGAGCAGAGCAACAAAACATATTTCTCTGATGCACTTGGTTTCCCTTGTCTGTGCTGTCAGGATGCCATGAATGTCTTCGAAAAATCTAAATATGAACCGGAGTTTCAGTTAAGAAAATAGACAATTAAATGCTAATGCTATCAGCTACAGTCAATTTTAAACCAGATTTGTGCTTTAGTGATGTAATGTGTACCTGATATGTGTTACGAATGTGTCAGCACCCCCTTATCCCCCAAAGTGGTACTATTGTTACTCTGCAGTAGTTAGTACGTGCTATCGGATGATGACATATGGCACATGAACTCAAAAGCCTAGAGTATAGCCTGGTCCTTTTATGATGGCTTGCCATTTAAAGATACTGGCAGAAAAGTATTGTACTTACAGCATTACTCATTCAAATGCTTGTGTGGATGTGTTGCAATGGCCAATTAAACTTAATCTTTTGCTGTTTTCCATTTCCAATGAAATTCGTCGTCATTGTGTTTGTCCCATCAACAGAAATGGAAACTGCATGGGATCATGCTGACAAATACACTGTCATACATTGATTTTCTTTCCCATTAAACAGTAGCACTAATGTTATTCAGTGACAAGTTAAATTACTGAAGGGCCTTCATTAATATCTTTTCTGTCCCTGATTGGCTTTAATGTTCCTCTTAGTTTAATGTACTTTATTTAATGGTGTACCACAAGACAATGATGTTCATTATGCCAAATAATAGCTTACAGTTTGAGTTATAAAATGAGAAGAATAATAAGAGAAACTCTTTAAACATGATAAATTATAAATTATTCTATATACCAGGTTAAACTTGAATTATAATAATGTATATGGTAAGAGTGTAATAAACTACCTGTTTTAAGTACTAATCAGACAGTATAAGACTTCCTGATGCATGGCTGGAGCTAGAGGATGTGGTAATTGTGATCGGTTTGCACAGGATATGTTATCACAGCTTAAATCACAGAGATGGGAGTGTTTTTTCAGTGGCTATCAAGTTGTACCTGATGTTAATATGTGCCTTTTTTGTAACCAGTTATAATAAGCTTATTAGAACAAGTTGTGTTTCATTATTAGCAGGATGATGACCATAGTACTGCATGTATGCGCTGCATTTCAATAACGTACGTTCTGTAATACCCCAGGAAGTGTCGTTTCTCAGACAAAAATGTCTATTTTATCATCATAGGGCTTTTAACAGAAGATGATAGAAAATGATAGTGAGTGTGTCTCGAACTGTCTTTGTGCAGTGGAGAGAAAAAACAGCACAAAACCTTGAACAGGATTTATATTACCTGGGGCTATTTATATTATACAGGTCCATTTATTGTAGGTTAAATCTGGCGTAATCTATCCAGACAGGGATGAAGAGTCTATCAAAATGACTGACAGGTTAGATTTGGATGGGATGAAAAATCTCAGAGATACTCCCCTAATAATTACATTACCCCACCATCACATGGACAACTAATCCATTCTAAGGGTTTAGCTGCGTTTTATTTTTAAACAGGGTGGATAAATATACCATATTGTGTTAAATCTCCTGGTAACAGTTTTCAAAAACATTTATTATACTAAAGCTGCAAAAATGTAAAGCTCAGTGAAGAGTCAGGAATGTTGCATGCTGAGCAGTGTACATGGTTCTAGGGGCAAATTTGAGAGTTGTGTACTGCTACTTTTAGCTGAACTGATAAATAGAACTGAGAAAATGAGCTTCACTGTCTAGCTAGCTTATAATTCCTTTAGCAATGCACATTTTGCCCTTGAGACTAACTTTGTTGTGTTTTCGCATTTATACATCTCTCACATGAGATTTTGTCGTCCAAATATGGTGACTTACACCAAAATACAATTTTCCACCCATTTTCCACCCTTTTAATAGTATTAGAGATAGGTCATGATTATCTCAATTCTCATTCCTCTTGTGTAAAAGTAGCCATTATCACTCAAACTCCTATGCTAAAAAGGTAGATATAAAATGTTTTTAAAAAAATGCTGCCTGATGCAGTTTCACTTACGGACAGATGAAAGGCTGAGTAAGCAGGAAAAAAGTCACTTTATTTCCTGTGGTTGGGGTAAAGGCGGACTTGATGTAGGCAGCTGGTTAATTCTAATCGGTACTGGCTGCAAAAAAATTCTGAAATCTCTCAACTGAAAAAAACAACACTGTTTTCGCTCTTTTGCAATTGATGGTAAATTAACCACAGAAGGCACAGCTAATAGAAGTAGGGTGACAAGGGCTTTAACGCTGCTGCAATCGCCTTGTTGCTCCCTGATCTCCAATCCGGTCTGGTTGTTCAGAGCTAATAATCTCAAAGGGTTTTGGGTCATAGAGTGAAGTCAAGTCTGCATTGATGCAGGGTTTTCCGTTAATGTATATGGAGGGTACTTATGAGAACCGTTCATGCAGATGAGGACGGCTCGGCTGTAAGTGCATCATTTGGGATGGCGAATAAACTCCTTTTTCTTTCATAACCTTTTTACATATTTAAACCTGGTATTTCTGTGCTAATAATTTGTTGGGAAACTGGAAAATACAGTTGTGGCCGAAAATTTTGGAATCTGATACAAATTTTGGTTTTCACAAAGTTTGCTGCTTCAGTGTTTTTCTTTGTGATATTATAGATATTATAGACTATGGTATAATAAAAAATACAATTATAAGATCTTCATAAGTCTTTTATTGACAAAGTCATGATGTTTATGCAAAGACTCAATATTTACTCAATACTGTCCACAAACTTTTTGAGGAATGACCATAGGTTCTCAATGGGATTAAGGTCTGGGGACTTTCCTGGCCATAGTCCCAAAATTTTAATGCTTTGTTTGTAATGCTTTGAGCCACTTAGTTATCACTTTTGCCTTGTGACGTGGTGCTCCGTTATCCTGAAAAAAGCATTGTTCATCACCAAACAGTTCCTGGATCATTGGGAGAAATTGCTATTGGAGGATGTTTTGATACGGTTCTTTATTCATCGCAGTGTTCTTAGGAAAAATTGTGAGTGAGCCCACTCCTTTGGATGAGAAGCAACCCCACACATGAACACAGGGGCTCATGCTAGCACTCACCTTTTCTTCTCTGAACAATCATTTTTCTGTCAATCATTTTGTCCTTGATGTTTTTCTTGGAGAGAAGTTTCTTTGCTGCTCTTCTTGACCCCAGGCCATCCTCAAAAAGCCTTCGCCTCACTGTGCATGCAGATGCACAGACACATGCCTGCTGCCATTCCTGAACAAACTCTACACTGGTGGTTACCCAGTTCCATAGTTGAATCATCTCTAGGGGACAGTCTTGGCACTTCTCGACTTTCTTGTGCACCCGGAAGCCTTCTTCACAGCAATTTTGTCTCCTTTCCCCTTGATGTTCTTAATGATCTGATAAATATTTGATTTAGGTACAATCTTTCAGGCAGCAATGTCCTTTCCTGTGAAGACCGTTTGATGCAAAGCAATGATGTCTGCACATGTTTCCTTGGAGATATCCATGGTTAACAGAAGAAGACAATGATTTCAAGCACCACGCCCTTTTAAAGCAATTAGTCTCCTCTTCTAGATCAATCAGCATGACAGCATGAGTGATATCAGCTGCCTTGTCCTTGTTAACACTTTCTCCTGAGCTAACAAGAAGATCACTGAAATGATGTTAGCAGGTCACTTTGTAGCAGGGCTGAAGTGGTACAGAATTACTTTGCAATTAATTGCAATTCATCTGATTATTCTTCATAACAATCTAGAATTAATGCAAATTGCTACCATAAAAACTGAAGCAGCAAACTTTGTGAAAGCCAACATTTGTGTCAGTCTCAAAACATTTGGCTACGACTGTAAGACCCATTTGTAAATGCTGGCAACTAAATCAAATTTCCATGTCGATTTCTATGTGGTTTTGTTAAAATATTTTTGAAAAGGATATTTTAATTAGAATAAATTTAATTAATTAAGCAGTACTTTCCTTTCATGTGTTCAGTGTGAAATTGAGTGAAATTAACTATAGACAATCTATAAACAATCCGCAATCTATAACCCCATTTTTTTTTCAAGGGTGACAATCTGCAGCACGTCTGCAGTTAACCATGTAGACATTTGTTAATAATCATTTATTAAGATCCTTAATATGTTAGCTTGTCTAATCTGTTATTTTATTTAGTTTTTGTGCTGATTTAATGTCACCGGGTCAGTCCATATAACATCACAGTGAAAATGGACAATGTCCAGTTCTGTCCTTTTTTTCCTCTCGATTTTTTTGCACTCTCTTTTTCTGTCTTTCATAGGGTGTAAAGTCCAGTATGACTCAGTAACCTCTACTGTCTGAAAGGCGTCACGCTTGGTTGGCCAACAGAAGCCGGATGTGTCATGAACCCCACTGTGTTATCTTTGTACTTGCTCGGATGTTACATACGGAGAATTGAGGCAAATGGCTACTGACAGCCAGACCATTTCAGACATTTCAAATGATGTGCTCCTTTGACAAGTAGTTGTTAACTTTATCAGTGCAAAAAAAAGGACTGATGGGAAATTTTCATAACATCATGCATTTACAAAAAAGACACATCACCCTTTTAGCTAAATTGGGGGTTTGAGATGACAGCATAACATAAATGTTTAATTGCTGTAATTCACTGAACCACATAGGATGATTAAACTGTGTTCAAGCAGGGTAAGTTGTGAAGGTGCAGTGAAATTTTAGTAGCAGGGTTTATTCTGTTTAAAATAGGAACATTAATATCGACACTAACACTTAATGAGGGACGTTTATTTATATGGTAGCGTAGTGCAGTTTTTTCTGTCATTTGTTCAGCCAGAGAATGAGAATGAGAATGAAACACTACTAGCTTTTGACTTCCACCAAACAAAACTTTTATTTATTGTGCATTTTTTATATGAAACACTTCGCACATACATTGATGTAGCTGTAGCTCATTTGTTACTGAAATCCGCCTGCTGCACTACACACATCAGCTTTTACTTATCAGATTAATTAACACAGCTGACAGACATATGTGGAATCACTAACAACACTGAGCAAAATAAAACTCAAAATAAAGTTGCCATATAACTAGGGGTATAACGATACAGTCTGCTCACGATTCGATTTGATTCACAATATTGAGTTTACAATTCGATTTCTTTTCTAAATTTAAACAAAGAACAATTATGAAAGACAGTTCTTTTTTATTTCTGAACTGCAAAGCAATGCACATTCTGGGAAGCAAGGTTTAAAGTGTTGGCAAAACACTTTATGTGTGGTGCTAGTCCAGCCTCATTCGCCACTACCTCCATACTTCGAGCATTGTCTGTAACGACAGCAGTGTTGCAATAAGCTTTTATAAGCTCCCTGTTTCCTCGCCTATGTTTAGCCCAGTGTGTGACTTGAAATGCGGGTGAGTTTGGAGTACGAATTCACCATTTCCCACTCTCTGGTGATCACATGTGCTGCTATAGTGGCATAGCTCTGGGTAGCCCTTGTAGTCCACCCATCTGCCTCTTTCCATGTTTGCATCACACTTTTGTTTTGAAGCTGCTAAGCTGTTAATGAGGCTGAAGACAGTGTTGTGTATGAGAGCATGATGTATGATGTGCTAGTGAGGGTGGACAGCCCTTTGCTGTTCAAAAATGCTATTACATACATTAGATGGCATTATAAACAACGAACATGTGATATTGTGATATCTCCACGATGCACATCATCACTTTTTTGCATAACGATGTATCGTGGCATGATGTACCCCCAAATGTAACTAATTAAACATATGGAGGGAAAGTAATTGCATTAGATAGACCTGAATAATGTCATATGTGTGGGCATGATGAAAAGACACAGCAGAACATAAACAAGCCTGGCCAATGATTTGCTCAGTATAACCCTAATACTAAAATTCTTTCTGACTGTGTACACTTCAGCCATCAGTGATTTGTCATTTCTGTCTGAAAAGATTGGATATTGCACAGGATTATTTAGATTGAGTTAGATGAAGAAGTCAGGCAAATGCAGGACATGGCTCCCAGTTGCTAAGTTGCCAGTTGTCTATAACCACTCAGGTTTCAGTGTCTGTTCCATTAGATGATAAAGCTCCCAATGGAATGTATGCTGATGCGCCTGCTATATCGGACAGGTCAAGACTAGCTGTTTTTTCTGGATAAAAAGCACTGTGATGTTTACCCATCTCAACCCATTTCAGTGAGTCATTTTTATATTCAAGGGTTTATTCAATAGTTAGGCTATAATCACTGCTAGGTGCCCCAGAGAAGAGTGGGAATTATAAAAACTTGTGTGTTTATTGCTGTGAAGTCCTGTGTTGTACTCACCCAGGTTGTAAAATCAGTTAGGCACAAGTTTTTAACGGACATGATCAAGTTTTTGCAGACTGGTTTTTGGGACATTGCCATCAAAAGTAAGCTTTGTCCATTCAGCTCTTCTGTCTTCTGATGCAGTAATGTGTGCATGAAAAAGAAATGGCACCCTTTCATAAATGTGATTTCTCAAGTTGTAGGTGGAGTTTGTATGTGGTAGGTGGAGATATTCGGATGGGGGCCATGTAATTCTAATGAGCTTGTCTCTGATGTCACAAATAGATCAGATTATGAACAAAGCTTTTAAGCCCATGTATTCTGAAATAGGCAGACCACAAAACTCACTGGATTTCCTTTTTTTCTTGTTTCAAAGTTTGTGGGTTGGTAGGAACACAAGAGACCTAAGTGTATGTATATAAAAACATGAAAAAGTCAATTATTCATAATATGTCCCCTATAAAGTAAAGTTTTAGTTAGTAAATGACAACTTGAACATGCATGTTTTTCAGATTTGATAAAAAAAAAGCCATTGTGTTCTTTCAAGACAGAACAAGAAACTTAATAATTTGGAGTGATTCTACTAGTTCCCTAATAATGAGCCCCTTAAGAGTCCTGTCATAACAAAGGCTCTGTTCCACTACATGATTCAGTGAGTACAGTGTTACAGAGAGATATTATAGACTAATTATGTTTAATTAAAAAAAATCTCAAACAAATTTTAGATAAAGATGAAAGTAATTGCCTTCATTATTCATTATTCTTCACACTGAAGAGACTTTCTTTTAGCGGAGACTATGCAAAATACATAGCAATGCCACTTATGCATGTCATTGGTTGCATCCAACAGCAAATATAAAGCGATATATGGAAGCTTCTAGACCTGTTTCTGCAGTGAGAATATAACTTCATCTAGTACTGTATGTGATAAATTATGTCTGGGAGCATGTGAAAAGCTTTCACCTTGTGAATTTTTTATATTTTCCACAATATATAGTTCTGTTTCAACTTTACCAAAATATGAGCCTCTGTTTCATGTATCAAAAAGTGGAAAAGCGTGAAAATCGCTTTTATAGATTTCATTCCAACTCGAGAATGTTGTCTGTATCTGATTACTAGGGCTGCCGTCCAGTCTCAAGATATTTTCTGTATTGACTTGGACCTGTCTCGGACTTATTGACATTTTTACTTGAAGTTTTCTTGGTCTTGAGGATTAGCCTTGGTCTTGACAGAGAGTTTGCAAATATATTTGTGTTGTCTTTCCCTTTCCCTTTCCCTTTGCAAAGTTTGACAAGAAGTAATTTATTCTTCTAGAAAACCTAACCTAATTGCTGTTAAGTGCATGAATGAAGCTTCTAGTCATATTAAAAGGTTGGCTTTGAAAACAGTTTGAAGGGTTCTGTCTCAATTTTGACTTCATATGTCTTCATTTTGACTTCACTCACTTTCATGTGTTCGAACGTGACTTGTTGTACTTAAGACTTGGTTTTGATTCAATCTTGGCTAGTCCTGGTCTCTGATATATCTTGACTTGACAGTGGGGGTGTTGACTACAGCTCTACCAATTATAAACTGAATTCATGTGCTTCTCTGCAGCACATAGCTATATGACAACTTGATCAAAGTTTGAGATTCATTGTGTGAGGAAATCGCACTTGGCTAGCAAGGTTTTGGACATGTGGTCGGATTAACTGTTTATGGCAAGTAGTTTGGTCATCCAGCTGCATATTCAACATGATATTTGCAGAAAGCTCAGACAAGACAAAAAAACAAAAAACATCCACATCACAAGTTCAGGTGTTTGTCAGGTCAAGGTGTTTTTGGTTGTTTGTCAGAATTGAACGGTGGTGACATCTGAAAGATTTTTCTAGATGTAGATGCTCATAAAAAAATACTTTATTTATAAAATTGTTTTCAAGATTCAAAATGTAAATAAATAAATGACTGTAGAATGCTTGTTTTTTCTGTAAAGTGGCTTTTGACAGGAAAACAAAACCAATTTGTTTTTGCTTGTGCTATATTGAGCATTCAGTGGCAAATAAATTCTTGATAAGCCATCTGTATTGTTAGCAGTTTATATATTGATATTAGTATTGGATGGACGGGATTTTTGCAGATGGCAGGTGCCTGCTCCAAGCAGCACATGATTATTTGCTTGTCTGGCTACCAGTTCAGGTTAAATTGCCTGGAAAATAAAAATCCCTGCTTACAGCATGAGCCAAGCACAGGAAGGACCTTCCTCCCATCTATAATGTGATAGCCTAAACAGCAGCTGTAATGCTTTAAAATATTAGCAACAGAAATTACAAATTGCCAGCATGATGTTAAACAGCTAACCGTTTTCACTGTGAAGTACTTAAAGCACCATGTGAGATTTTGATCAGTATTATAATGAAAAATGTCTGATACTGAAAGGGCTAAAAAATATTCCTTACAAAACTGTATACTGTGTATACAAATCCTGTACTATGTACAAATCCTGTTTGTGGTTTTATTCAAATCATTTTTCTTTCATTTAGTTTCATGAAATTAGTTTAGCTTGGTAATAATCACAAAATAATTTTGCCATTCTGGCCTTCTGTGATATGAAAGAATCTCAAAGCTCTTGTTTTTTTTCCCCACTGAACTATTTGCCAGTGGTTTATGATGTCAGGAAAAACGGAAGGACACCAACAGTGCCAACACAAAAGTTAAAGCATCAAGCATCTTGGTGCTGTATTCACTCATGGGTGCCACTTAAAATAAATAAATAAAATAATAATAATAAAAATGCCAGTGCTCATATTTCTAGGCACATGAATGAAACTCATGCTTCATTTCCAACATGTTTGCCTTGTTTTTAGTTCTAACTTGGACACAGGACAAAGCATTTAACCCAGTAGTCATATAGATTAGGGTTGGGAGACAGACAGACAGCTTGGTGGTTATTCCACAAATGGGTATGGTGTCGCTTCAGTTAAAATGAGCCTATGATTATATATGAAAGTGTGGGGTGGCTTTCCTCTCTGTACCTTCTGAATGAGCAGCCAAATTTTGGCAGGACTATTAATAATTAGCTGCCTGTAGCAGGCATGCTGGGGAGAAGTGTCTCTCCACCATCTGTTGTCCTGTCAGATATGACACAAGCCTCTCTTGGAAGCTTTTCCCTGAACAGTCAATATTTTGCCAGCTTTGCTGCATTCTTCTATATTGCTGATGTTCAAGACTACATTTTGACTGGAGGTATTACAGGAAACAAAGATTTTTAATGATTTGTATTTAAACATGAGTTTCCTGCAAGGATAGATCATGAGGTCAGCAGAGGCATTTTGCTTGAGTTGTTTCAGACCATGATAATCTATGCATAGATGAATAGCCTTTACCTTGTTCTGGATATTGCAGATGCAGGAGTGGTAGAGGGTTTGATGTAGCCTTGCTCTAAAGTGTCAGGGATGGTCATTTCCTGACACTTTACATTTCATGGCCTTGTTGTTCTATGGCGTTAGCAGGTGAATTAGGGTGGGAAAGTGGATTTGAGCAGGGCAATAGCACAGTCATATGCTCTGTGTCCTGGCAGGGTATGGTGTTTTTTTCAAAACAGCTTCTTGAGCTCAACATAGCATTCAGGGATCATAACACAGTGGGTAATTAGGGACTCCAAAAAAGGAGAGTTTCACATGGGTAGCAGTGGCCCATTCAAGTGCCTTCATGCTGAGCTGCAAAGGAAGGTGGGCTTGATCTCTTCAAAGGTACAGTGTTGTAGGAAACCTTGGCCTTTGGAAAGGTCTTTACTAGGGCTGGGAACCTTCATGAATTTTCATAAATGTCTATGAACTTTTATAAGTTTGATTTTGGCTTCCAATGATTATGAAAACAAGATCACCAATTTCTAAATGTGTTTCTATTTAACAAATAGAATTAAGTTAGTCAGAAAACACTGAAATTCTTTTCTTAGTCCTTATATCTGTTAAATAAAGTAAATGAACAAATTATATATCATATTTCACCTTAACTATGTGTGTAGTTGACACTTGGTGTCAAAAGAGATTTGTAGGATGAATTAAGTAAGAGGTAGCCTATATTAGCCTATATTATACTGGCAAATAACATTTTCATTCCCTGAAATCAGAGACTTCTTTATTTGCACTTGAAGAAAATATAGTTCCAGATTACAGTCACATTCATTCACAAATACTATTAATACCATAAAGAATAAGAAAGGTTCTAAGGTAAGTCCAAGAAAAGACCAACAAACTACATACATCAATAACAAACATACAATGAAGATAGTATGTACATGTACAACTAATTAAATAAGACCATTTGTAGAAGACTTTCAGCAGAGTTCTAGAGCAGAAACCATATTTGCCTAAAGGTTTTTGTTTTCTGATCAAACAGTATTTTTTCAAAGGGAATGAAAAAATGTAGGAGCCCCTTTGACTGGCGTTTAAAACATAAGTCAGATCTGTCTGGAAATACAGTGTGTAGTCACACTGGTGTTAAATAAATCTTATTCTTGCCCTTAAAATTAAGTTAGTGCACCCCAGTGGAGATACATTTAAGACAATATTTCTCCAAATGGAGCACCAGGCTTCGTTCATTTTCTCAATGCACTTTAGGTCCATTGAGGAAGACAAACATTCATTAGGCAGCATAGAAGAAATCTTTGAAATCTCTCTCAGACAGTTGTAATCCTACTGTATACAAAACAGACTTTATGAAATGTCTGATTTGAAGGTGCCTAAAAAAAGGCTGTTTTTGGTTACCTATTTTTCTTCGAGATATCTGAAAATGACAGCATGGAAATTTGAACCAATTAGAAAATCCTATATTAAATAACTGAGATAGGTTGAAACAGGGTTGAAAGCATTTAGTGAAGACAGAGAAAGACCTTTTGGTATCTTTCCAGGCTTACATCGTATCAAATACCACAAAATACTTTCTGTAATTTTTCTGCATTCCATATAAACAAATACAGGCAAAGGAGAACACCATAGCTTCAATATTAATCCACTGTGAGTTGTTTATTTTCCAAAAATATCAGGTAGAACACCAGTCAGCAAGGTCGGCCTTGATTTTATTTACTAGGGGTAATTTTTAGCATAAAGATTCTTAATATATAAACATTCAAATAATTGAAGCCATCGTTAGATTAAATGGAGAGGTTGAAATTACAGGGAAAAGAGTGGAAATGTTGAGAAATGTGTCTTTGTCTTTGACAAATATGAAGAAAAAAGTGCTATAATGAGAAATACAATCTAATAAAGTGGGAATAGACGTATCTGGATTAGAGGTATATAATAATACATCATCAACATACAGAGAAAGTCTGTGTTGTTCATATTCCATCATGATACTTGACATGTTGTGGTTTATCCTTATATACCCAGCCAGAAATCCAATCACCAAAACAAAAATTAGAAGGAAGAGACTGCAGCCTTGCCTTGTAACTCTTACCACAAGTAGTGGTTCAGATGTAAGGCTATTACTATTGCTTAGAAAGGCTATAACTATAGCTTGGGGATAAGAATATAAATATTTGATTATTGGTAAGTATTGGTCCAAATGAAAATTTTCATGCATGGCAAAAAGAAAGGTCCACTTGACCCTGTCAGAAGCTTTTTCAGCATCAAGTTTAACAATAAAAGCAGGGGGTTTGTTTATGTGGACAGAAGGTACAATAATTAATAAATGCTTTACTTTGTCAAATCCATATCTTGTTTTCAGAAATCCAGTTTGATTGGCTTTATTATTGGCCATCCTACCTCTGTTCTCTGTCTGAGCAAATTTGCAGTGATTTTATAGTTCATATTTTATAAACTTATAGGTCCTGTCAATTGTATTTGAAGCTCTGGGCAAAAGGTTTAGCAAAACTCAGGTGAATAGCCATCACTTCTGAGGAAAGGGGTCATTAAAGACATCTCTGTCTTCTTCTGAAAGAGAAGAAACTGACATATTTGATACTGTGCTGTTTGACTTGAAAGAGACTCATAGTAACCTCTGAAATGTATGTATAATTGAGGGCTCATATCTTCATTTTGACTTCATAATCTTCTCACCTTGTTCTATAGCTACTTGATTTGTTAAACAAAACTCATAGTACTTCTGTTTGGATAAATATAGCAATTTTATGTGATCTGAATTCACTTATAGTCTAAATTAAAGTGTAGCTCTTACTTGGGACAGTGAAATCCAAGTTGAACGATTAGGAAGAGACTTATGCAGCTGTTCCAGGCACATATCCTTACAATTCTCAGATACAAATACTGGAGAGTCTTCATTTGAGGTGTAAACACTCATCATCATCTGAAATTAGAACAAATCTACCCTCAGGGTCATTTATTTGTTTTTGCAAAATGAAAGGTGAGTGTTGATTAATTAGTATAATTGTGTTCCTTTTCTAGACTTAGATTTGCAAGTTGCAAAAACGCCTTCTCTTCCTCAATCCCTTTTAAGTTTTAATTGTTCAACCTCTGATAAATGGGTTTCCTGAAGCATAGTAGCAACTCTGTTCTACTAAATGATTTTTTTTCTTCTTTTATAATGCCATGCCCTAAACCTTTCACATTCCACATGACATATCAAACTGAAACATTTACAAACTAATTACAGACTAATTGTGGAAAATTCAAGTGTTACTTGTGTAACCTTTTCAGTTTTATTTTGCCTCTGTCCCAATTTTTTTTGAGTGTGCTGCAGGCAGACAAGTTTAAAATTTATTTATATTACATATATTACATTATATAACAAATAGAATGAAGTTCATCATTGAAAACACTGTCTTTGTCTTTTAATTTCAAGTGAATTAACAAATTACAGATTTCAGTGTTTATTGCATTTTAAGAACTTATTTCTTATGGAAATGGGGTTTGTATTTCCATTATTGGAGAGGTAGAGTAGCTCAGTGGCTAATATGCTGAACTACTAACCTGAAGGTCTTGAGTTCTAATCCCACCACAGCCAAGCTGCCACTGCTGGACCCTTGAGCAAGGCCCTTAACTCTCAACTGCTCAGTTGTGTCAATGAGATAAATGTAAGTCGCTCTGGATAAGGGCGTCTGCCAAATGCCGTAAATGTAAATAAACACGAAAGGGCTGCAAGAATATAACGTCAATAAGGTTGGGCACATAATCCCAAGTGCAAACTTGTGTAATATTAACAAGATTGAACAAATGCAAAGACCTGAAAGACCAATGATTTTAACAGATCATCATTCTCCAGATCAGTTTTCATCTGCAGCTGCTCTAATTATTTTTTCATCAAGTTAAGTTGGTTCCTGTGTGCGAGTTATCCTTGACTTATTAGAGAGTTGCCTGCACTTCAGATCAGGATGCTTAGATCAGTGCTTATAGCACCCAAACAGCTGTCAAAAACACCTAAACGGTTATCAGTTGTTCCCAATCAGGAGCCAAGTGCGTGGATTTCAGTTAGCACAAGCTCACTGTGAGTTGTGAACTAATCGTGGTGCAGTCTCGTCATGTTCAGTACATTCTTTTTGGTTGTTCTCTAAGGTCGAGAGGACAGTGTAAAATGTACAAAAAAGTACTGAGGTTGTGAAGACAGCGGAAAAAGTCTGACCAATGTATATTAAAGGTAGTTATCTAATCAGCCATCTTTTAGCAGGTCATGTAACACCCCTCAAAAGCAGAAACCTTTAACACAGGTGAACAGGTGGAAGATACTGAGTTACTGACTGGAATATGTTGAAAATAGTTTACTAAAATGCATGTATGCTTAGGAGTTTTTGATACTAAATTTGTTTTTTGTATCATTATTAGTTTTTGTAATGTGTGTGTGCACGGCATTAGGTTAAGGGCTTTGCTCAGGGGTTCAACAGTGGCTGCTGGATGTTGGGGCTTGACCAGCAACTCAGAGTCCTAACCTACTGGGCTACCACTGCCCCAAATATACCTGATCTCAATATTGCCCAATATTGCCATAATTCAGCAGCCCTAATCTTTACCATATTTGTCTGGTTGGATGATATGAAGCCTGGGCATTGAAGTGGCAAGTATTAGAATTCTGTTGCTTGATGTAGCTGGTTGGCACAGCTTCCTGGTATTGCAATGACTTGCTGTTAACCTTTAATAGAGATGGCTTTGCAGAATTTACTACAGACTGCACATATTATTTATTTATTTTTTCCCATTTTCTTTTGATCTCGGCCAGTTCCCTCTCTCTAGCCAGCTCTTCCGTATCATACAACGGCTACCTCCCCGGGAAGGTGAAGGCTAACACCTGCTTCCTTTGAGATAGTTGTAGACATTCTGCTAATGTTGTGTCAAAGGGCAGCAAAACACAGTCAGAGGAAAGGGCATGTATTCCCTCTTCTGCATAAATGAGCTCACAGATGCCCACGGATGACTAGTGTCGCTGTGTTTAAAACAGGAGAGAGGATGTGCCGTTTCTCCCACCCAGAGAGCATTGAACAATTTTGCTTTCTTGACTTCCAGATATAAATTACTTCCAGTTGACTACCAGCCATGTGGATGACTGTGGGGATTCGATCTCCGGACAATAGCGTGTTGCTCTGTTTTGTTGCACAACTTGGGAGCTCCCTATGTCCATGTTTCATTGAAAAATAACCCTAAAGTTTATGTAATGGATGTAACGTGGGTGGCACAGTGCCACAGTGGGTATTGCTGCCACCTCACAGCATGAAGGGCCTGGGTTTGATTCCTTTCTGTGAGGAGTTTGCATTTTCTTGCTGTGTCTGTGTGGGTTGTCTCTGGGAGCTCTGGCTTCCTCTCACAGTCCAAAGACGTTGCAGTCAGGTGAGTTGGAGATACTACATTGCAGCTAGGTGTGTGTGTGTGTGTGTGTGTGTGTGTGTGTGTGTGTGTGAATATGTTTGTCTGCCCTGCGATGGACTGGCGATCTGTCCAGGTGTTTCCCTGCCTTCCACCTGTGTGCACTGGGTGATCGGTGTACTCAAGAAATTTGAGCAGGGATAAGTGCTTGACTGGAGGTCATGTGGTGAGTTTGTGGGCTGAGGATCTTAGTAGTGGTACACTGCATATCTATGGTTGCAAACATGTAGATCCTGCAAGGGCATTGAATGCTTCTCCTTGGTACTAGCAACATTACTCAATTTAAACCTGTGCTAATTACATAGAACATGTCAGGGTAGACATGCGTTTCACACTTCGTCCATTCCTCCTTGACTAATTAAAGAAGCCATGGATGAATGAAGTGTCGAACAGGCAGATGGGAAAAAAAACATATGTTATTCTGGTTGCTGTGGTGCATAAAGGTAGCCAATGTGGAATGAAGTTGAATAATGGAATAAGCCTTAATCACAGTAATGTCATTATTGTATGCCTTTATCAGTAACTAACTATAATTTGAATCGATCAATAAAGAGGAGCTAGAAAATCCAATAACATCACCAACTAGAATACACTTTCAATACAGCCCCCTACCAGCCCAGTGATTCTCTTGAAATGATGTGCTAGTATTATGCACAGCATGCAGTCACGCATATGTATACCCATACATATTGCCAGGATGACTCAAATTCTTTTTTTTTTCATGGAGGTAAACATGTTGTCTCATCAGGTTTATTTATTTATTTATTTATTTATTGCTAAGATGCTTTCTGCAGATCTTGTTTCTCCACCCTTGGGAACTGTGTTGCTTAATGCTTTATGAGTTTGATTGCAGGTGTCTTGCAGACTGTCCAGTATTTCACAATGTGGGTGGAGAGGCATTTGTTACTCATCGTGCTAGGGAAACATTGGCACGCTGTCCACCTTCAGATAAGAGGATATAATGCAGTGAAAATAGTAATCACTGATGGATCTGCCACATTTGATTTCTTTTTCAGATGTCTTAGATCTTGATGACCTTTATTTTGGTGTTTATGATTAACTTATATGAAATGCCTTTCTTTGATATCCTGCAAAAAGAACCATTCTAGAAATGAAGAGTTGTGAACCCTAAATACATTCTCACAAAAGCCATTTTCTCCATTGCAAGTTCATGTTTTAGAGCTGAAAGCATCAAACACCAACGTTCTTCTTAAATATACCCAATCTTTAAAGTGGCAGTTGGTAGGATTGAGGATTACATAATAAAACCCTCCACCTCCCTCCACCCTCCACCTCCCTCTCTGCTGGGCTCCAGCCCTGCCTCTACAGCTCCTCCCTGCAGAAATCAAATCAAGCATAAATTAAGAAGGGGTAATTACCTGTCAAGCACAAATGTGGCTAACTCGATGCTTTCAGCTCCCTCCTCTGAAAAGCCACTCCAATTGTTACCCTTGTTTTATCTCAGGCTCTGTCTAATTCTTTCTAGTTGTCTTGCTTTTTTCACTGGTTTTCTTCCATTTTCTTGTTTTTCTTGTGTACTATGTTGGCAAATGAGAATGGGCAGTTTTTTTGATTTATGGTGGTTGTTTATCCGCCATTGTGTCACTGACGATATTGAGATTGATCGCATTTGTGGGGGAGGCAGGAGACGGGATACGGGCTGGCCTCAGCATGTGTACAAGCAATGGCACTATGTCTGACACTTCTCCTGCCCCTGATTGGATGTTTTGATTTGTGCACAAATGGCAATAAGAGCACTAGGAGGAGCTTGAGGAATTTTCTGATTTTTTTTGGACATGGTGACCTTTTTGGCAATTACAAGAAGTTATTTTTGTACAGGATAGCTACTACACCTGTAAAGAAGGCTATTTTGACAGAACTGAAGAATCTGAGATCTTATCTCCTTCAGGATGTAAAAAAGAGTAACGCTGACACTTATTCACATAATATAGTGAAAAAGCATATTATTTCGGTCAAGGAAAAGTTCCCCCCAATGCTTGTAAGTATAGTTCAGAAAAAGCTGGTCAGGCATCTGGACTGTCTACTGAGGAAAAGATAAGACAAACGGAGTGCTTTGTTCCACGACACATAATAAGTAAAATGGCACAAAATGTGGAGTTATGATAAAAAAAAAAAAAGTTTTATTATCTAAATTACCTGTATTTTTAAGTGGAGATTTCTGGTTTTACACATAACTCTTCAAATAGACTCAGAAGTTATTTTGCTACTCTGATGAGCAAATTACCAAATTATCTCTTATGCCCGTACATATTTAGGCAAGACACTACAGATGAAAAAACATTTTTGAAAACAGTAGATATCACAATTAAGTTTGCCAGTTGCTGGTACAGTTACAGATATTCTTTTTTGTTTTTAGGCAAACAGGATCAAATCTCTCTCTCTCTCTCTTTATTTATATATA